>JABFPK010002323.1:0-10319 GCA_022817445.1 Habroteleia sp. ZL-2020
CACAATCCAAACCACTGCCAAATCAATGCCAGCCTGATGCCATTCTAAAAAGTAGGAAAAAATCAAAATAACGTGGAATAGGACTGGCACAAGCCTGGAAACAGCATGGCATATGGCTGGGTCGCGGGCATGAGCCAGCCTCATTCCATGCTGTTCTTTTCCGCTCGGGTTGTAAAGAATTTTTATTGTCAATTAATATAAAACTTTCAACTACCAAACTTTTTCGTTGGACGGTTAAACATAATTTCGCGCAAAAATATTTTTTCTTTCCTGAATTTTCACCTTTTAATAATTCATAGATTTTATTCTCTCTTAAATTTGAGAGTTTTTAAACTTTTATTTGACAAATATCGTGGCTAATTCTCGGTAACTTTGTCACTCTTGCTCGAGGCTGTATTTTTCTGTGTATGAAGACACTTGCAGACTCTCCGCTGTCAATGTACACAACAACTCTCATGTAGCATTGCTTGACTGAATAGCTTCATTTAATAGATATTGCCTTCGTTTTGTGCTTTATTGCGGCCCTTAAATCAATTAAGGTTTTATTTTATTTGGCGAAATTCGTCCCGATGCGTATCTTCGCGATATTAAATTTTATTTTCTTTTCAATATTGTGAGGTCAATTTTTCCTCTCACAATTTCGTACATTCCTTTTTAAAGCACACATTAGGTCACTCTTTCATTTTTCTTTCATGGAAATGCGGAACATTGACATAAAATATAGTAGCGGCACCAAAATGAGCGACATTATAGATAAGTATGCAACTGCGGTGAACCGGATCCTCAATGATTCGTCTTATCTTTAGCAAAATATTAAAACTGGACAAACACGGCGATTTTCGAGGTATAACAAATTCTACTTCTTTTGCTCCAAATACTTTCTTACAAACGGCTTTTAAAATTACCAACAAAATGGACCTTAAAGATGTTCGTCTTTTTTAGAAATTATTAATATTAATAACATAAATATATAAATAAATATTGCACATATTAAGAATTACTTTGTTTCATTCAATATATTTATTATTTTAACAATAAACAACAAATATATACTTTAAAACATACTATTTCACTATTCCACAAAAGCAATCGCACATTAAATCTGCACAAAGTTGAACATCGAATATAAAATGCATGTCATATTTTAAAGTAGACCCAACATTGAACGTCAACGAATGTGTCTCTACATTAAACCGCACTCGTCAACCTATTTCCTTTGAGCGGTGGATAAATTCTAACAGCTTAAACTGAAATAAGCTAGCGAGGCTGGAGATAAGCTCGTATTCTTTTTGCCCGTCTTGTGCCCTTGCGGTGTAAAAAAGACTGCGGAGTGTGCTCTAACATGTGTGCGTCAACCTGCGCGTCCATTATGCCGAGTGCATATGTGACATGACATAAGCCATCATAACACAGTGATCACGAATATTCGCAGAAAGTTCCGGTGCTTGCGAGCCGAGTAGCTGGCGGCGCTCGACGATAACGGCCCGCTGATAAGGGCCAGGAGATGCCGCTGCTTTTTTAATTATCAAGTCTGCGATAATAGGCGCCGGCGTCCTCGACTCCCGCGAGAACATAAATGCGAAAACGTATTGAGGGGCCGCGAAACAAAGCGCCGCTAAGACGCCTAAGAAAAAGATCATTTTCCTTCCGGCGCCGGCATCATCTTCGCACCTTTATCCTCGGAGTTAACGTTATTTCGCGGATACAATGCTTCGTCGCATTCTTCTCCAACCTAGGGAAGAAAGCCGTGAGAGCAGAAAGAATGAATGGTGCCGCAAAATTATTGGAATCCACGGACTTTGCATCTGCACCACATTCTTCTCTATTTCACGGCATTCGTATATTTCAACAAATTTATTTTCGCTTGTTCGTAATTATCATTTTCTCAGATAAGTGTCTGTTGTATGGTTGCTGTGTAATTAATTAACGTGGATAACTTATTGTAAAGTGACGTAAAACTACGATATAAGTTGCTCATTAACTTTTTTTTCGGAAATTCCGTTTATTACAACCCTATTTATTGGCAGAACACAAAAAAGAATTATATGTACACCGAGGAAAAAGTATATTTTAGGTAAATACAAAACGCTCATTATTTATTATGAAGTAAAACGTACTACGTGATGTAACATTTTTGAACTTAATTATTTGTATCTTGTAAATGTAGGTTAAGTAAGTTAATTATTAATTAAATTAATTAACTAAATCCTTGTAAACTAAAAAATGTACAATTTTTAGTTAACATGTTTGCATTACAAACATTTATGTAAATTCTTTATTTTGATGAGTTTGTAAGAGAATATAAGTTCAATTTCATAACACTCTTATTAATCTTTTTTAATTACATTTCGATAATTACATACTTTCAATATATATTTTATCGATGAACAAACAATTGTACTACACTTTCACATAAAGAATAGTAGAATTCAATTCTTTGCAATATTCATTTGCAAATGTGAAATGGGAAAAAATGTTATTAAATATTTTTTATGTTACAAAATGTCAATCGGTTTATTTATTTTGATGTGCACCGTGTTGATTATCCGAGAATTATGCTAAGCATTTTTAATTGAACCTGCTATCCCCTCGAGTCAAATCTTAATTAAAATAAGATGTCAAATAAAATGAATTATATTTTTGCAGAAAACCGTTTCGTTTGCAGATTCGCCAAAGTGGATTTCCGTCGTGATTGTAATTACGGTGGAATCTTAAGTTTATGCTTTCTTTTGTCTTTTTAACGGTTTTTAATGATTTATTATATAAAAAAAAGTAAATGAACTATAATATATATATGAGAAATATAGTATTGCAATTTTGAAAGTCATTAAAAATATTCTCACATTTTACAAAGTAAGAAAAATATTAAATGTAATATGGTAAACTCTTTTGAATTGCAATTAAAAAAAAGTAGTCTAATTTGAATTTTTATTACCGCTAAAAATAACTATGTTTGTAATAATTAAAAAAAGTGAAAATAAAAACCTTTTTTATAACAAATTATTTAGTTAGATTTATTATATTATCAACTGAATTAAAAAGTAAAGATTTGTTATGCATGTAAATATTAAAAAACTGTTGTCAAAAACATAAAAAAAGGAAGCAAAATCATTGTCTATGAATCTTGAAATCTGACACCAAAATTTTAGTCAAACAGCTATTACATAATTTCAACGATGATTAAATGTTAATTGACATTAATTTAACGTCGCGACTATAAATCGCATCATCTCCTTCTATTCACACGAATGTATATATTATGTTTCATGCACATAAACTCGTTGATACCGAATGGCCGTGTTCTGAGTTGCATGCATTTGCGGTCATTTGCGGTCATCCGTTGCACCACGCTGCAATAATCGTAAATTACGATCTAAACTAATCATACATCATTGACGATGATCGCGAAATTCTCGAGCTGTTTGATACGCATTATAATACATCGTTGCAAAAATTAACGCGAAATCGCATTATTGAATCAAATTTGCATGTGATAAGTTGTTGCGATATTACCACAATTTTGACGTTGATTTTGTCTCCGCGCTCAATCGAACTTCGTTTCGCGCCTTGTGATTGCCTATTATCACGTTGAATCAAGTAAAGAGCCGACGGAACAGTGCATTTTCGAGTTGGAAGGCTGACAGGGGATGATCGGTTCTGTGCTTAAAAGGTGTCAAGAAGACTTTTTGTTGCTGTCGAAGCTTTCACCGTTAATTCTCCATTTTCCTTACTTTGCTATACCCTTTACACTTTCTTATTCGGAACTCTCATTTTGTCGTGACTCAAATTACATTTTCGCAAAAATAATGGATCAATTCTCGAGTGTTCCCTTTATATAGGAACAAAATGTTAATTGTTTATTTCACATTATTGATAATTAACTAAAATTATTATTAATAAAATGATAAAAGTAATAAATATTTCCATGAACAAACATTTGCAAATCAAAATTACAAATGAACTGATATTAAAATGAATAATTAAAAACGTAATTTATTAATTAATTGACTACATTTGCTTTAATTTAATTAAATTTATTTCTCTGTTAAAATGAAATCAAGAATAGCCGAAAATACTTGGCAAGGCTAAAAATGTTTGAACCGCGATTTTTCGTGTTAAGACAAGTGCATAAGCTATGCCTAAATTCTTCGCGAAGCAATTTCAAAGTAAATATTTCGAGTTGCAGCGCGAACCGGCTTGTTGAATTGCATTAAGTGGTAAGAAGATGATAAGATGAAGTAATACATTTTTTCGAGCAGCGTTGGCCACTCAAAAATGGTGCCGTAACGCATCAATTGCGCGAATTAAAGTACTAACGAGAAATTTTTAATTTCGCGTAAATCTTTCGTTAGTCAGTCATTCAGTCGACCTTCGCCGAGACACGCTTCTGGCTTTCTTCGCTTGCCTCCGAGGCTCTCAACCCTCGTTGCAAAAACAACATTTTTTTCATCGCAACTCGACCCTGTCTTTTATGTATTGCTCTGTCTAGTGCTTCTTCAGTTTAATTTTGTAAGCACGTGAATAAAATGGGCAAAAAATGAGACTCCGGAGTTGTCATTAAGAAATGTTGATGACAATTATGCTATTTCCGAAATTATATTTACTATTTTTGATAAAATGTTGGATTTTCTGTTTTAGTTGAATATTAAATATTGAACATTTTTCAAATGCACAATTGGCCTCAGAAACTTTTAATTCCAGAGATGTATCATTTTTTCAAACGAAAAGTTGTATCCTATTACATAAAAATTCTATAAATCCTAATTTCAACTTTACTATATGAAACTTTTTTAAGAGAATTTTCATATTATAATGTTCGGATATGTACTTTAATGTATGTAAATTTAAATATACACATAATTTATGTGTGTGTGCAAGTATTGAGACAATTTAATCAGATAACATTTACTTTTTCTTGAATAATAATAATTAAGAAATTTATTAATCGTTACGTTTCAATTTAAATTAAAAAAATACTTTCCATAAAATACATTTCCTATACCAAAAAAGAAGGAGAATTTTGAATTGATGATGAAGTAAATTGAGGACTAAAATTATCTATTTGCCATCATTTTAACTATACATAATCATTTTTAGAATGTTTTCAAAACTAAATTTTCATTTTAAAATAATTAATTATAAATAAATGTTGGTTTTTAAAATTAATCCTACAGCTGCAAGAAACTAAAGATTTACATTGCATTATATGATTGGCACACGTACACGTACGTTATAATTCACCTACGTAGGATAAGTAATATCAATATATGTAGAAATGAATTGGTTAGAGGTTATTCGAAATTAACCTGCACATTATGTTATGCATTATGAAAGGTATAGGTGGATGCTATGTAAACGCTACGATATAGTGTGCGGACTAGGTTGCTTGGTTGCGTTTTCGTTCTCTAATTCATAGGATTGGTAGCACCTGAGCTCATTGGTGTTCATTTACTAATGAATACGCTTCTATAGACAAGCGCTAAAATACCTCTACTCTCATAATTTGTACGCGTCAAGCCATGCAATTTCAAGCTACGTAATATTATTTATTATATGCGAATCTTATTTATAAATCAAATACAAACAAGTCAAGTTGTATTTCAATAAACCAATTTTAATAATTTTATGATCACGATTGGAAACCAAATATTTTCTTTTTAATCGTACGTTTCGTTACAAGGCAATGCTCTTACAGCGATATGTCACTCGTTATTAAAATGTTTGACTTGGGAGATTGTCGCCAAAAGTATATTTTCGCAAATATTAAAACCAATAATTTAAATTTTCGAAAAACCGTTTGATCAATCCCTAGATAATTAAATTTGGAATATTTGACAACATTTTTTACCTACTGCAACATTCGCCATAAAGCTAAAAATTGAAATGAAAAAGTATATATAGTGTCCTAACTTATAAAAAACTAGCAAAAACAATAATTAAAATTTTCGAAAAAAAGTTTGATCAATTCCTAAGTAATTAAATTATTAATATTTTTCAATAATTTTTACCTATTGCATCATTCGTCATAAAGCTAACTATTGGAATGAAAAATATATAAAGTGTTCTAATCTATAACACGAAGATATTTTTTCGTTAGTTAGCTTTATGACGAATGTTGCAATAGGTAAAAACTGTTGTAAAATATTCCAAATTTAACTAGAGATTAATCAAACGTTTCTTCAAAAATTTTAATTATTGGTTTTAATATTAGCGAAAATATACTTTTGGCGGCTATCTCCCAAGTCAAGCATTAACAACGGGTGACAAATCGCCATAAATCGCCATTCATTTCATACTACATATTATATATAGTATTATTTTTATTTTAAATTATAATATTTATGCACAAATTAATTGTATTAATCATTTTATTTCTAGTTTAATAGATTTCATTTGCTTTAATTAATAAATTAATAATACGAGCCATTAGTACAAGGAACTATTATAATTAACGATAGTAATTATAATTATAATTATAATATACGAGGCTGTGCTCGAAAAAAATGAGTAAGACAAAACATAAATATTATATACAAAAGTTTTGTTACATCGCCGTAAACAAAAAAATAATGATAACGAATAATTAATAAATTACAACCCAATTTAAGAATAAAAAAACAATTATTTTTTTTTTGAATAACAATAATACAATTTCCTATAATCACCTTAAAAAGTAATACATTAATAATATTTTATATCAAATTAATATGGTAAAAAATACGATATTTATTAATAACATAGTTAATGATATTAATACAATACAATTTATTGATAAATATAATATTACATTTTATAGATAATTGTTTAATTTGTTGAGAAATATTAATTTTGTGAGTCGAACGTCCATTTGCATTACAAATGAACATATAAAATGTGACTGCGGGTACGTATGTTTTATGGTTATCACTTTATGGTCGAAGTTTAGTTTAGCTTAAGTGGCATATGGTGGTATTTTAATTGACAGTGTGCGTTCGGGTCATCGCGGGTCTGCGCGGTCGGAACACGAACAGTTTCAAGCTCCGCGAACAGACGCAACATTAGCAGCACAGCGCCACGTGGTTGACAACAGTTTATGGGAACGACGGCATACCAGACATTTGTAACGCCGAAAAACGATAACGCATAAACCCACGTCGACGAGCTCTTTTCTTTCTCACGCTTTAACTTGTCGTTATCCTGACAAATTATTTGTGGTCTAAAAATATTTCAAACGGAAATTTTTGTTTTCGACATAAGTCACGCATTTACTGGAATGTTTCAATTTCAAGGGTTTCATTAAAACATTTGAAAACTATCACTTTACTGTTATATAATCAATATTATTGTTAATTAAAATTAGCAAAACTTTTACGAAATTCAAGAAGCTATTTCTCAAAACGTGCAAAACAGCTACAATTATTATTAATTAAAATTTATATACAATTATCGTGTTAATATCTATAGTAAATTTGATGAAATTTGATTTTAACCAGATGATGATTTTGGCAGTTATGATTGAAGCTTAAAGTGATTGGAGAAGACATCGTGACACATTCGATCAATTTTGATCAGATTTCTTGGATTTATTATTTCTGGTCAAACTTAGTTATAACATGATTGAAACTGGCATTGCATCTAATTTGTCCAATTTCCTTTTATGCTCCATATTGACTCAAATGGTTTAAAAAGTACTCAAATTTTCTTTTTTCAAATGTATATATTAAATTCAAATATTTGACTAAACGTTGCACTATTTATTAGATAGGTTTGTTGCATCCTTTAAGCTATTTTATGAGACATTAATGTTTCAGTATTTTGTAAGATTATATCGTCTGCTATCTACTGCAAATGGAAATTACCTTCCAACAATAATCTGCGAGTAGACGATGTTCTAGAGCTGACAAGATATCACTGCGAAAGACACACGACGTGCAACGGATACTCCAATTCCAAACTCCGATCAATAGTCCTATTATGGTCGACGAAATTCCAATTTTGATGGTTCATGCACTTAGGCTGGAATTTTAAATTAAATCATTACATCGCGTAAGATTTCCTGCAGAATCAGTGTAAATTTTACTCGGTGTCAATGAATCGCAACGTTATCCGTGCTTACGTAACAGTTTACTAAACCGTCTTTATTTTTCGCATAATCGGCGCGACGATAACAAAACCAATATCAGCATACCCGCGGAAAACTTTCCGATGGTACGTGCCGAAATCTGAGCACCGTTGTTTGCACAGTCTACGACGCGACTGTAGTTTTCGAGCGGTCAATGAGCGTTGCTACCGCCGAGCCGCAGTGTGCCTAATCGACGATGAACAACTGCGATCCGAAAGGCTTTCTGGTCTCGCCAGAGCAACGACTACGAACGCGTAAAGTTACAGGATTATGCAACTGGGATAATCCGTGGATCAATGAACGACTTAATGACACGCTCTAGCGATCGGGATCACTTTAAACAAGCAAATCTCGACCTGTATAATAGAAATTGAACTTTTTTATGTTTGATAAAATACGTTAAATTCAACATTTCTTCTTCTAGTAATCCAGTTTGGTGTTTTTTCCTTGTAACGCTGAATTTTGAAAATTTTTCTTTAAACTTTAATTGTATCAATTCTTGCTTTAACTTTATTTTTAAACAAAATTAAATTATGATAATTTTAAATAATATATTTTTGTTTATAAATATGAAAATAACTATTTATGTTAACAATATTTAATTAATAACATATATTATTAATAATTATAATTTTTTGCTAATTAAAGATTAATTTAATTAATTTATTTAATTTAATCTCTATTTTTCTATATTGAGTATAATTATAATTATTAAATAGGACATCGAAATTAATTATATATTTTTAATTTTGTGCTGAATGTATTATGTATTTACATTCAGCATAAAAGATTCATATAATGTTCGCATAAATGTTATAATTTAATATAATTTTGTTCTCAGTGCAAGAACCATTTAATTATCTAAATTTTAGGCATTCATTTTAACTAATTTTTAACCATAAAATTTTTAATATTTCATGATGAACTACACAAACGTAGCTCATGTAACTTTTATTGTGAAGGTTTATATAAAGTTGGGTTATACGACCCCTAACTTTGGGCTGAATAGAAATAAGTTTCTAAATTTTGCATCGACTAGCAAACTTACTTCATAAAATTACCTCGACAATCTGCCAGACACTAGCAAACTTTGTTTAAGACATTCGTTTAAATCAAAAGAAGATTTTCGGCAAAAAGGTTTCACTCACCGTTCGTGAATAAGTGACTCGTCGATATCCTGGTTGAAAGTGTTGCTTATCTGTAACAAACAAGAGAAATAAAAATGAATGGAAGAACGACTGTAATTGAATTTTACATTCAGAATTAATTTTGTACGCGATGAAATTTATAATAATTACTTTCATTTAATATATTTTTATATATTAATGAAAGAGAAATTAAATATAAAATTTAAAAATTTAATGATAAATTGGTTAATTTCATAATTTAAGAACACTTAAATTTTATACATGAAATAAGGATATAATGGTTATAAAACTTTAAGCTTATACAAAGAAATGTTTATAAATAAAAGTTAAGTGTTTATTTCGGAATAATAATATAAATAATGTCAATATTTTGTGACATCTTTGCTTTGTTCTTCGTACTAATTTTTCAGAATACGGGAGAAAATCTGAAAACTAATTGTACAACTAAAGACACGAAAAGTCGAGCACACAAAAGTATACGAAAGGGTCGGAGGGTCAACGAGCGTTCATAGTCTCGCTGGCATACACGCCTGTATATATATTTTCAATGCGTAGCATATTCATCGGGTGACGCTCAAGCAGGATGCTAAAGTGACAACCAAATAAAAAAATTATATATAATTATATACGACAATTGTTGTGCACATTTCACTGAGATATATTGTTAAAAATATTAATGCGTCATTTCCGATAAATTATTGTGCATTACTCGAAAACAATGTATGCATAAACATTGTTTTAACAAATAATGTAAAAAAAATTGTTTCGTAATAATAAATGCCAGGAGGGATTATACAAATAATAATTTTTATTAAGAAATTAATTCTAGTCTCTAACTACGAAAAATAATTTTCTATGAAATAATTTCTTTTTTAATTGCAAATTTATATTTTTAAAGAAAACTAAAAGTTTTAAAAATGAGTAATTAAATTATTTAATTGTAATATACAATGTAAAATACTTAATTTAAAATTCATTTGCGAATAATCGTGTACAATATTTTGAATGGAAAATTCGCTCTTTTCGGAATACGGTTCTCGAAATCACAATTGAGGCCATTAGCTCGATAA
>JABFPK010002324.1:0-10314 GCA_022817445.1 Habroteleia sp. ZL-2020
CTATTTGATATAACGAGCTACATTAATCAAATAAATAAATTCACAATTCATAATATCTGAAATTTTGCAATAACGTAAACATATGATTATAATAACGGATCACGATTTGATAAACTATAGTTCTCTCCATATACTCTATATTATATATTATAGTATACAGAGAATTTTGATGTGTTATTTTAATATCTGAGTGAAATTTCAAATTTAACAATAAATTTTATAACATTCTAATTTGAATTTTAAATTATTATAACGCATCATTTTAATGGTAAGATTAAAACAAATTCAATTTTTAATTTTTAATTTTTGAATTTTATTTAGTTTCATTTCAAATAGGGTTAACTTTATTATATTTTGATTTTTATTTACAATCGTTTGTTCCAAAAAATGAGTTTGATCAGTTTTTAAATGATATGGTTTTAGTGCATGTAACGTGGATTGTAACGTATATTAAACAATTCATTAACAATTTATCGTAATATTATTTTTCGCGTTTTCTTTTTTTAATAGGACCACCAGTGCGTTGGTCCGGAGCCAGAAAATTGCCAGAATATCGAATTTATCGAAGTTTGCCATCACGACACCATAATTTCAAGAATGCAGACATCGTCTTAGCAATTAACGAGACTAACAAGGGAGATGATCAACCACAAAAAGTTAGCACACTTGAAGCCAATAGAAAGGATAATAGTTTAGGTTGTGACATCGTGGATAGATCTGGATTCGACGATGAACGATCGAGCTTAAGGAAGTCGGATAAAAACGGGAATAAATTGGACGAAAAAAGTCCAACAAAAGCAAAAAAGCAAGAATTGGTTTCATTTTTAAAAGCTCCGAAAGTTTTGGCAAAGTCATTTAGTCCCGAAGTGAAGAACGTCTCGAAACATGGCGAACGGAAATCAAATATTCCAATTTTTCGAAGAAGTTCAAAAGAATTCGAAGATATTCGTAGTCCTCAGGAGTCTCCTAAGCGTTCATTGATACCACAAAGGTAAAAGTAGCAAAAAATTATTTGATAATTTATTTAATATTGAACTTCATTATTATTCACATTTCTTTTGCATGTACAGAAAAATTGTGTATATAAATAAAATATATATGTATAAACTGAAAAATACACCATTTTAAATTAGGCTCAATAAATATTTAACTTAAACCACAATGCGTTTAAATCAAATTAAAGTTTAATTTTACATTTTATTATAAATTAAATTTTGTTAATATATTTTCTATTATAAAAAAGTCGAGATGAATTTAATGTCTATAATTTTAATAAAAGATATATGCATTTTTAAACAACTTTTTACATTATTATTTTTTATATATTCATTAAAAGTATGTTATTGTTAAACTAATTTTACTTGTATTTGATATTAATATAACGCATTTTATATCGATTTGAAATATATATATTTTTACAGATATCGCGGAAGTACCGATGATTTACGAAGAAGTCGTGAAGACATTAGCATACCAAGTTTTATTCCAAAATTGCTCTCTCCAAGACATAAAGAAGAGAAATTGAAACGCCAGGACAGCAAAGACGACATACGTTTGATTTCAAAGTTAAATCGCAAGGAGGAAACCAAAGTGCTAAGTTCTGTATCCAACATAAAGGTTTCTCGACAAGTATCCAAAGAAGAAACCCAAGAAATTAAACTACATAACAAAGAAGAAAACCAAGAGCAAGTTGTATTATGCAATAAAAGTGAAGATTCGATTGCACAAGAAGAACAAGTAGAACAAGTAGAACAAGAAGAAGAAAAAGAAGAAGAACAAGAAGAACAAGAACAAGAAGAAGAAGAAGAAGAAGAAGAAAAAGGAGAAGACACAGAAACAATGGTAACAGAATTAATGACAGTGGATGAACCAATTGAGGGTTCGATAGTGACTAAAAATTGTAAAAGTAAAGAAAATTTAAACGATAAACTACAGACCATTTATCAGGCAAGGGATTTAAACCGGGAAATCCAAAAAAAGGAAATGAAAAAAGAGAAAAATGATGATCAAGAAATTGACGAAAGTACAAGCAATGAATCGAGTGAAAGTAACCCCGATAAGCCTAATTTAGAGGCAGAATGTAGCAAAAAGCAGGATGAAGTTGTAGTATGTAAAATTGGCATCTATCGTTTTAATAAATTAAAACATATATTGATATAAATAATATGTTTTTGTATCGAAGAATTTGTTGGTTTCTTTTTAAAAAAAACTTAGATATAAGTTTGTATTTTTTTGTTTGTTACATAATTTTTTTTCTTAGAGTAAAATATTCTGTTAAATAAATCTGATGACTGTTTCAGATAAGAAGATATATAGCTAAAGAAGAATCATCTAATCCTGACGACACTGATGATACTCCAAACCGGCGATGTTCGAGTGTAATTAAACTGTCGCTTATTATATTCATTTTCCCGTTAAAGCATTAAGAAACATAATTAAAACAAAATAACTTGATTGAGACATATTTGCCACCATTATTATGTCATTATTGTTTCTTAACTTGTATCTTATATAAAGAGTTAATTTATTTTTTGATATATCATGTGAAAATATGCATGAACGATTTGTTCTTTTAACAGTTTAATTTGCTTTTTTAAACTTAATTGGAACACCTATAATATTTCAGCACTTGTCACCAGAAGCGAGTCCTCTGAGTACTCGTTCCTCAAGATACAGTCCTCGAGAAAGCGAAAGCGAACCTACACCGGCTTTACCAAGGAAAATCGTTAGTGGGGATTTATCAACTGCGTCCCAAAGGATTCGTGATACCATTACTAGAACAAGGAGAGAATCAAATAGTAGTACACGATATGAGAGCAGCGGCAGTGAGAGTATTAGGTGCAATTTTTAATAAATATACTAAACGATGCTTTAAAAAGTAGTATACATCTAATTAAAATAATATTTCGAGTTACAAAATATATATAATATCAGTTACTTAAGTCCTTTGAAACCTTTAAATCTCATGATTTTTTAATGTTCTTAAAGGCCTTAAGTAACTAATATTAAAATCAAATACAGCAAGCGTTTTATGAAAAAACGAAAAATTAAATTTCAATTATCAAATGCTGCAAATATTAGTGTAATATTAATACTTTTACAAATTATATTTTTAAAATAAATAAAATATAATAAAATATGTTAATGATATTTACATAAATAATAATTTGACCCTATTTTATAAAATTATAAATAACATATAAAAATAATCCGTATAGCATCACATAAATTTATTCATTAGTAGTTTCATATATTATTTTTAATAGAATATATAAGTGTTGTTTTTAACAAACAATTCTTTTAGATTAAGTGAATCCGGACTACAAAATTACGTTGATCTGACTAGAAGAGTGAAACTGTTCGATGGAAGTGGTTTGAGTAATTTCGGAAGTTATTGCGATGAAATTATGCATCGTGATAGTGCAACTAGTGCTGGTGAAGATGAGCCCCATGGCGACATTCACAGCAGGGACGTGAGTAGACCTGGCCTTGGGTCCTCTCAAAGTCGTGTGATACTAAGAAAGAGAAGACAATTTGATGCGCAAGGTATGAAACTGCTTATTTCCTCACAGATCCTTTATAACGTATACAATATCGTGTGAAATATTACTTGTTTGCGTGTCAAGTGTATGAGAACTTGTGATAACTGCATCGTGCAATTATAAAACTATATAACATGCTTATTTGATTCAATTCACTTTTGGATAGATTCCAAAACTCGAAACATTACGCAAGTTTCTCTTTCGTGACTTGTATCAATTTGTTGAGTATTTTGTATGAATTTCAATGAACCATACTCAATTATAAAACTCAGGAATCTATATTATGATTTAATTTAATACAATAGCATCATTCACATAACTGTAGCATTTTTATCCATTTTCTTACAATTTAAAACCACAAATTAGTGAATCTATTTTTCATATATTTATATATAATTGTATTAATAGGATTCTGATAATTATATAGATTTATTAAAATATATGAATTAACTAAAGCAGAATTGTACATAATTTGTATAAGTACAAACTAAAAATCTTGATTTGATTGAAACAACTCGCTAGAAACGTTAATGAATATCGATTTTAGAAGCACTGTGGAAACCATGCCGTTTATTGTACGTTCAGCGTGGTACAAGTAGTACCGCATCCGCATCGTTTGTCATTTGGTCTACATTTTGCAATTCTGTTTAAAATTAATTATTCTTTCAAGATACAAAAATAAAAATCAAGTTTTGAAAATTACGCCTAAAAATATTATTCATTTTAAACTTTTATAATTAAACATTTAATAATTAAAATCTCTATCATTGGTTCAATTATGGACATCAAAAGGATCGTCCAACTTGGGATAACGTGGGTCATTACAATGTACTTTTTAATAGTTTATGCAGGAGTAATCATTTTAGTATATTTACTCTGGACTGGCGGCTATTAATTTTGGTCACAACAATTTATAAGTCTACGGTAACTATAACCTTTTAGAGTTTCTTTGGTTATAAAAATAACTGAATTTTAATTTACAAAACTTTTTTATGTAATTAGAATTTTATAATTCTTTTTCTATAATAACCATTCTATCATTCGTTAATATACAAAAGCGATTATTTTTTCATTTTTCATAAATGACGTTCTTAAATTTATTTTTGTGTTACAAATTTAATAGTTTCATAAATTGCGTTTGAAACTTTTTGCTTGTCATTAACAAAGTAGTTTAATACCTTTCTCTATTCACACAAAGTTTAATTCATTATGCCAAATAAGTTAATGTTTAATATACGTCGAGTATTCGGTTTGTCCGTAAATTGTTTGATTTAAAATATACTTATTTTCACTTAAAGAAAAATGCGCTTTTCACGCGTTAACATCAATCATTTTCTAACAGAGTAATTAATTTGTTTTAATATTTATTGCGAGCTTCAAATTAAGATACTAGTAGTTGTTGTTGTTGTTGTTGTTATATGTATAATTGACTTTTTGTAGGCCAAGTATTAAACACTTGATAGCTTTCTGGTTGCAAATACAAATAAGTAATTTCCATTTCAATATAATTTGAATCATTTTCTCTATAACAATTTATTTTTCATTTTACAAATACCGTTTCTTTTTCTAATCTTTCTAAATCGAGACAATTTAATTGTTAAATATAATTTGAAAGAACAATACCGAATGAAAGAGAAAATTGTTGAAATATATATTAGCACAATGAAAACGAAACTAAATAATTGTTGAGTGGTGTTTTCTTCTATAGTATACTTGTATCGTAAGAGAGTAAGTAAAGAAATGTATATGTTTAAATGTGAAGAACGATAAGGTATAGAGGAAACACAACACAGGTACACTGTTCATTTAATGGTATAACTACGCATGTACAGTGTTTCATTCTACAGTCAACTCATCTGTAAAGATATATATATATATATATATATACACACCGGGTGGTCTGTTTTGTATCAATTCTTTTCATTTTTCTTAAATTCGCGAAACTTTTTTTGTATAATAATTTATTATATTTTTTTGCTAACTCTAATGAATTTTTCTTTTATTGTTTAAATGCCGATTACCAAATGTTAATAATTTGTTATATTAAATTAAGATGAAAGTTCAAGTTTTAATTACTAGATTATGTAAATATTTTTTTGCATTTCTACTGCATTCTTTTAAATTTTCCAAAACGCCAGAAAAATGCTATCGAAAAATGAATATATGAAAAATATATTGAAAATGTAAAGAAAATATATATTGAAAAATGGATATATGAATTCAGAAATTTATGATTCTAAATGGAATGACGGTATATATATACTCGTATTGTATATACATACAAAATAATTCTTTATATATGTTTATATAAGTGAAGATCATCTGAACACGGTACGTATGTTTATAGTTTTGATTTATATGCTTTATGTAAATTTATTCCATCAAAAAAAGTTACATTTTTTGAAAACTATGCATAATGTTTAATTTTAGTCATATTTTTCGGAAATGATAATTCTATTTTCTTTAGAATTTTTATCTTTTAAATCAATTACTTTGAATCGTTGAAAATTGAGAAGTAAAAGTAATATCCAAAATTATAATTTAACTCAAAATTTTTTACTGTGCGTGAGAACATTTTTAATATAAAACGTTTAAAAGAAACCATATTTCATTCAAACAATTATTGTAAATATGTATAATTTACATCTGAATAAAATGTAATTTAATTTGACCTTTTTTGAGTAGATTAAAGATTTATGTAAATTTCTTTGTTTATATTTTTAGTAGGTTTGATTTTAAATGATTTCAAATGAAAAGGAGAAAAACGTCATTCATAATTTAATTGTATCTCATTAACAACAATTGTTTTAACGTACGCACTCTGAGAATCCAGATAGAAAAAAGTGTGGCAGGTGTCAAGAAATATTCTATCCCACATTTACCATTAGACTTCTGTGAGATTTAAATTTCGTTTAGGGAAAACATCTGGTACTATAAATATAAAGATAAATGCGAAAATTGTAATGTTAATTATTAATTGATTTTTTTTGACAGCAAAAATAATGTTATGTAATAGGTAATTAAATCGCGCCGAAACAAAAGTATACTAAATTTGTATACTTTGTTTTATTTTTTATTTGTATATATATATATATATATATATATATATATATAAGTTTAGAAAAACGTGACTATTATCATAATATGCAGGAAATTTGGAATAAAATATACGGAAAATGAACATTTTCCGCATATTTTTATAAAGAAATGTAATATTTGATATGCGCACTTATATTTAAAAATTTGTGAATGTAAAAATTGGTCATATAGTCACGCTTCTCTAAACCTTATATGAAAATTGAGTATATTTTTTCATTGTGTGGGTATTTACAAACAATACGTACAAACAATTGAATTTATATAATTTTGTCACAGAAGATTATGTCTAATAATATTATTAAACTAACAAAACTAACATTATATCGTTATCAAAATGCGTATTTTATGCTGATTTGTATTTGGTAAAAATTGAAATACGTAATATTATAGTTTAAGATAAAAAGTAAATGAAAGACAAAGTGAACGCTAGAATGCTAGATAGGCAGTGGGTGGGAAAGTAGAAACTCAGAGGACGAGTCAGAGGAAGTTGAGGCGGACGGCACGATGTAACGTCGCGTCCTAAACGCGAATTTCTGGCAATAAAAAAGAAATTAGAGGGAGAATGGGCATTTCTTTAGTTGCCATTCCATTGAGCAGCATAAAATTGTAAACGCTCTAAATGTTGTTGCAGTTTCACCGGGTGCGGCGAGAAAATGTTCAAGAGCCACTCCGGCGCTTGGATGCAATTCGTACTCATTAATATTATTATAAATTTGCCAGTGGCACTTGGCTGGTCGCAATCAATGGAACAGCGTCGAATAGCGTTGCGGTTGCCGTGCCGGAGCTTCACGCTTCGTTTGTCTCGGACCACCTTATACGTTGTTCGATGGTCGGCGTAGCTCGGCGTAGCTCGGCCTCGGCGTGCACCAGTGTAAGGCACTGTAGTCAGTCAAACCAGCGACCAAACTATAGACTCTTTCGTTTCGTTTCGTTTCGTTTCGTTTCGTTTCGTTTCGTTTCGTTTCGTTTCGTTTCGTTTCGTTTCATTTCGTTTCGTTTCCTTTAGTTGGTTGCAACGCACTCGGCAACGCCACGGCTCTCTGTCACTGCTACGTTTCCAACGATGAACTTGTACTCGCCGCAACCGTTCTTCGTTCTTTCAAAATACACCAATTCTGACCAAAGTAGACACTCGTGATTTTGTCTCCTATTTTCACACTCGTATTTCACTTATTTCAATATTTATTCATTCATTCATTCATTCATACATTCAAACCTTTATTTATTTATTTATTTATTCAATGGATTGCTAATTCTTATTATATTTCATTATTGTTTATTGTGCCGTCTTTTAATGTACTTGTTCGTTGTTTCGTTGTGAAGACGTAGAAGATACATTGTATTCAAGTTAGGTGAGTTTGTATAATATTCTTTTTGTAAATTGTACTTTTTTTTAACAAATTTATTTATTTGTCAAAATTATTATTTGTGGTAACATGTTTCGTGTATGTAATTCATTTAACGAGTAAATATAATTTTATTAATAAAATACATATTATATTTATTTGTTGTTTATCTTTTTATACTATGTAGAAAATATAATATTTTATAGTTATAGCTTTGGAGACAAGTTTGATTTAAGTCAAGTATTCATACATATATTATAATACAATAATATAATTATTTTAAAAATACGTATACTTAGTTTATAATAAAATTAATTTCTTGACAAAAATAATAATATAGTCATTTTACTCGGGCGATGTTGAAACAAAAACAATTATTAAATAAAACCTATATATTTCTTTGTGTATATAAATTAACTTAATACTATGTATATGTCTTTTGATATTTGTAAATTTGAAATTCATGCTTTTCTAAAATTATTTTTTTTAATAATCAAAATATATAAATCTATTATAGTATAATATTCAATCTCAAGCTTATTCAGTTAAATAATTATACGCAATGTAAAACTTATTTTATATATACTTATTTTATACAGTATAAAAATATTGCAATGGAAATGAAATAACATTTTATGTATGAGATATACTTATTTTTTTGCATTTCATAAATAATAGTGGTATATTTTAATTAAAAAAATAATAATCAAATAAGAGCAATTGGGAATATTAGCTTCTACAGTAGCATATTAAATCGCGGAAGAATATAATGAGAAACAGAACAATTATTCCTTTCCTCGTTATCCTCTTTAATCAATACATTAGATTTAATAACTTTGTATAACAACAATATATATTGTTATTCATTTTGTTTAAATGCATTACTTATAAGCTATAATTTAGTTTCGTTTACACGTAAAAATCAACTATTGTTTATTAAACCTATTAAAATATACTTTTTGACTCTGTATAACTGTTCCAAATGTTTTACAAATAATAAAAAAAGAAAAAAAAGTTAATACAATTTAATAAACTATTTCACATTTTGCAAAATAAAAAGAAAATAAATTTCTTGAAATGTCCATAAATATATCTAGTGTCCTGTTATAAATCCTATATTATAAATTTCATATTATCACGAACTAATTCTTTTAAAGCATTTACATTTTAGTAATTCTCATAAACCATTTACAGTTATTTTATAACAGTAGATCACATAGTTTTTGTTATATACTTTAATTTGTACTAGTTATTTGTATGAATTACAATAAAATTATTTTAGGAGTTAAAATATTGAGTTCAAAATGGAAATGTAAACAGTTGAAAATGTCAACTTATTTTTTAAAAAATATTTTATTCATTTTTCTTGAAACATTTTTTTAAATTGTATAATTTATAATTATGATATAAAAATTAGTTCCGACAAATTACTTATTTGTTTACAAAGTAAAAAAGTAGTTTGATTAACATTGATTAATGTTTAATTATAATGAAGCATGTATCGGTAAAAGATTTTCGAAAAGTGTTTGATCATGCTCTCAAAATGAATGGTGATTATACTACAAGTGAATAAAAGAATTCATTCAATCGTGAAACTAAAAAGTTCATTGATCTAAACACACGTGGCAGATATGATTAGAATTATAAACAACCATAATATTTTGTATGCTATAAAAAAGGATTAATTTGAAATTCTTCGAGTTAAAAAAAATATAATTAAATTAAAAATAGAGTTTACTTTTAAAAAATATTTGTAATCTAATACTTTTTTCTATAAAAGCAATCGCAAATTGAATTCTAATATTTTAACGGATTTGTGTCACGATTACCTTGATGTCATAATCATGTTCATGATATTGATCGCTGAACCATTGTCATCCGTTCAAATGTATCTATTTGATCTGCACACGTTATTTTTTTATAATAATCAGAAAATAATTTAAAAAGGGATCAAAAATGACGATGTTAATATCAAAGCAGTTGTAACAGATTTATTTTAATGAAATTAATCATTAATTAATCATACTTTGGTAATATATATATATATATATATATATATTTGTTCGTATTAATTTAGTGCTTTGCATCAAATTACATTGACATCGCAATTCATTGTTATACCTTTTTATACAACTCCATATCACATTAATTTTTGTAATGCAATGGTTTATAATTTCCAATAAATTATAAACTCTGTTTTTTTTTTTTTTTTTTTTTTTTTTTTTTTTTTTTTTTTTACAATTTTTTTATTTATACTTTTTTTTTTTTTTTTTTTTTATTTTATTTTTTTTTTTTTTTTTTTTTTATAATATTTTAAATTTTTTTTT
>JABFPK010002325.1:0-10314 GCA_022817445.1 Habroteleia sp. ZL-2020
CGCCAAACACTGAGCTATGAGATTCAATTCAATCTAGTGGAAAGTCGGTTAATTCTAGCGCAACGGTAATCGTTTGGACATGGTATGTATAGGTGGCAGGATGTCACGTCCGCGATACATCACTTAAACACGTGTGAGCGACGCGGGGCTATCCAAAAATCGATGTTCGGGGCTGCCAGGTTGTTGACACTCGTTGAACTCCAACCGAAATTCATAAACTCGATCGCGATTTTCACCTAGGGAAATAAACAATTCAATTATAAATTATGAAGCAGAATTATCAAATTTATTTAATTTATTTAATTTGCTTATGTTAGTTTGACCTTCATAAGCATATATACAAACAAAGTTTGTTTGTAAATATTTAGGTAAATAGTATAATGCAGTACGCATAAAAACAAACAAAATATTGTGAAATGAAATAAACAAATAATTGACCCTGCGTGCTATTTTGCAAACGTAAACATTAAGCATCAAAATAAACACTTTGTTTGGAAGCGTAAACGCGGCAAGCAACTGATGAACTTGCGCAAAGTTCAAGCGGAACCGCGTTTGTTTCGTGGCAAGTTGAGACGAGTTGTCCGCTTAATTTCTCGTACGCGTACATAAATTGTTTGGAGTGCACGGGGCCCCCGACCGAAATTTGTTGCGAAAATATTAGTAATGACCGTCGTAAATGTAGCGGAAACTTTTTCGAGGCTGAGCAAATAAAGTGCACGGTTAAAGCGATCGTCACGATGCGGCAAAAAGAGGCGCATAAGGCGCAACCAAAATAAAATGCGAGAACGGCGCTACGACGAGGACGCTCGGCGATCGGTGTCGGTTCATCTTTGTAGTCCCGGCATCAAGCAAGAAATAAGCAAATTAAAGCTGCATTTAACTAATTCCTGTTGATACAGCTGTCTTTTTGCTGCTGCTATGCGTAAGCCGATTTGCACACGTACGGTGCGCGCTCACCGATCGCGCGGCCGACACCAACGTGAGAAGAAAAGTGATACGGAATTAATTCCGGATGATACGTTTGCAATCTTTGTCCGGGTAATCACGTCAAATTGTTATGACGCTCTCGGAAAATTAATCCCTCGCGACAATCGTCGAGTTTAACGCACCAAACAATTGCCAACCAAGGATTTGGATTTTGATTCAGTTAACGTTGGTATTGAAAAAATTGTTGACGCGAACATTAATATAATATTAATGACAAATTGGTACCGTGAAGTTATTTTTGTGAGTACTAATTCTAGAGAGAGGGAAGGAGAGAGAGAAATTTGTTTGGAAATATAAAAAATAAACAAATACAAAGTAAAGGTCGTGCTAAAACGAACGTAAACAAAATAATTTTGTTTGTAAACAAATCGGTATACCGATTATACTCTATAGAGTAATCAAAGTGGAAGGTTATACTTTTTTTATAAACATAATGCATACAAAGTAATATGAGTTTTACGCATCCAAAAATATATCATTCAACACCCTCAACCGAATAAAAAATGCTGATCGCGCATCCTTGTGCATTCGAAAACACCAATTTTGCAATAGTTTTTCATGTTCATAGGAGAGGACCGAGCTTAATTACCCTTTTTTTAAACCGATTTGTCTTACGCTTTTTATCATCTTTACGATGAAATAATCGCTCCGGTCTCGATATTATAATTCAAACCGAAATCGATTCCGAGCTGCGTTCTCCCAGAATTATAAACTGGAAACCTGAGGATTTTGTAAACCCGCGGAGATTTATAATTTCTACGAAGCGAAACGGCACTCGGGCGTAAACGGTAGCCGACTATTTACGATGAGAGAATCGTTATTGTCGGCGATCGGATTCTTTTGGCGAATTTATTTGTCGGAAGATTAGGCGGATGCTAATTAGACTGCGTCGCTGCGTTTCGCATCGACGAGCGCCACTTCGGGCGACCCGAGACAAAAATAAGTAGAAAACTCGTCCCGACGAGAATGAGAACCCGAGATGAACGCGGCGAAAACAGGGAGAATCATTTAGTGCTCATTTTAAAACATTCTCATTAAGGACGCGTAATAGCCAGATACACTTTTTCGCGCAAATATAAATAAAGCGTTAATTACTTCGGCTTGGCTGCGTTGCCCTTCAAATGATTCGTTAATGTTTTATTGCAAAACGCTTTCCATTAAACATAGGAAATGTAAATCTAATACATTATTATACTCTACTTCCGAATTACGTAAGAAATTAAAGAACTGCAATAAATAAGTACATTTTTGTATCAAACTTTTTTTCTTATTATCAACAATTCACCTGCCTTTTATATATATAAACATATTTTTATTTTTATATATACATTTTTTATATATATATAAACATTAAATAACAACTTCTAGCATATTACTCAACGTAAATTTAATGTGAACACGCAATTTTAGTATTTTATTATTAAAAATAATGTTCTACTTTTGACGGATGTTCCCAACACGCTTGAAATAATGTAATATTTTTCTATAACATATATTCCAGCTGTTGAATTTGTCAACACACTTTTAGGGAATAAAATTAAACATTTCAAGAATTTTGATTCATTTTTCTTGGAATTTTATTATAAATGTATAACTTCATAAATAAGAACAAACAAAATAGAATTGTTCATTGAAAAAAGTTATTTATAAAATATTTAATCAATATTAAATCAAGGTTATACAATTCAAATAAAACATTTCAAACAAATTTAACTATCATCCAAACATGTTTTTATTATTTAAAATTTTGGATCGAAAAAATGTTGTTCTACTACATGTTAAATGAATTTGTCTAGTTCAACATCATTCTCCGTCTAATTGGAGAGAAAAACAGAAAATTGTTGATTTGAAATGAATCATTTTCTGTTGGTTTATATAAATCCGCCAATTACGTTAAAAATTCTTAACTTTCGATTTTGTATAAAGAACCGAACTGCCCAAAAATAATTCCCTTAATAGCACCCCACTCGTCTAATTCTATCAACTGAATGACCCGTTGTTGGATTCGACAACAAAGAGCTCATGTTTGCGTGCCCACAATTATTCAAGATGTCGCGTAGAAACGATTCGATGCTTGTTGGGGAGTCAGCAAGCAATTACTGCTTTCATCTGGTGACATTTGTTTCGACGTTCCTAAATTAAAACCCGAAGACAGCCGGGTATGTAAACGACCGCGTGATCCCGTGAGTTATTCAAGGTGTCATTATTTATGTCCCCACCATCGACTTCATCATAATACACTTTTCCATTGCCCAACGATGGATTTATCGGACCAAGTTCAAAACCTAAGTCAGTTACTAAAATTTACATTCTAAACACTTCATCAGCCACGCAAAATTGTCATTTAACTCTATATACAAAGCACATATTTCAATATATAAACTCCATTTCAAAGTTTAAATCATTTCGTTTTTTACGCGTTAATTAGAATTTTGCGAAGTAAATATGTAAATATTTTTGTAAATAGAAAGAAACACCTCTACGGTCTAATGTTTGTAAACAATATGATAGCGAACAAAAATATAATATTATTCATCAAGAGTTAGTGTCTTTTTGATTTGTGTGAAAAATAAATTATATTATGTCATTTAATGAGATGTGCGTTCCTCATTAACAGTGGGAGAGTAGCTTAAACTTTAAAAATAAATATTTTATTTTATAAAAAATTAACATTTTTTATAAAATAATGATAAAGGACTTGTTAAAAGAGAATTAACCTACTTTGAAATTATATATTCTTTTGACAAGTCGTTCGCCATTATTTTATAAATAATATTAATATTTTAAAGTTCACGCTACTCTCCCGCTGTTAATGAGGAAAGCACATCTCATTACATGGCATAAAATAATTTATTGTTTACACAAATCACAACGCCGTGGTAATAGACGTTGTTCATCCTCTTAATATATAAACATTGCATATTTTTATGCTAGACTTCTTCAGAGATTGAAAAAAAAAAATTAATCAATATTTGGAATATTACAATTTATTATATTAAATGTTTGTATTAAGATGCACCAAAGAATCCCAAAGGATTTGTTTGCATATACAAGTCCATCAAAGCCGTGTTTGTAACAGAAGCACAGAATGAAACCGGTCCAATAAGCTCTCAAATGTTGGTAAACATTCGTTCAAGGACAATTGAAGGAGATTATCGTTTGCCGGTAGCCGAAAGCTGTCATCGATAGTTTTCCCTTCGAAAATCCTTAAGTCCTCCAAAGGAACAGGTGTCTCGTCGAAAATTTCGTGATTTTGTGATTCGAGTGGATTTTTTTCTTCGATTCGATTCGTCTGACATTTATTGCCTGCCCGAACAGGGACGGGAAAAACTTCAAGGGTAGCAATTCTTTCGGCGAATGAATGCGTATAAAAGGGCGGACACCACACCGCTAGACAAATGGTAGACCGCATCGCGAGACGCCATTGGCCGGAAGCGAAGTCGGTCGAGTTTCCAACCCCCCTCCTTTTTTTGGTTCCTCGTCGGCTGACGTATTAATCGACGAGGGCAATCCGAAAAACACCTGTCACTCTCCCTTCCGGGCCACTTTCGACTCGTTCTTTCTCACCAAAGTCGTTCGTAAATCTGACTTCCTTCCTTCGCTTTTGTTGACCCATCTCTCGTGACGTCCCGACGTCGAAATGACGATGACAAATTCCTTTCCTTTTCTTTTCAATTTCGAAAAGTCGCATTGCCACAACAATCGATGCGCTGACACTCTCGTCAAATTTCGAGTGCGGCTGTTTACCCCGCGGGGGACAAAAAAAAGGGGGCAAAACTAGAGAGACGGTTTGTCGAGTCTAATTGCAGAAGCGACGAAGTAGTTATTAATGACCGAGGCAAGACGTTCTGTCATTCGCCGCGATCCGTCTTCCAGATAGCTTCGAAACGAGCCGCGAACGAACTGCGGTACGACCGGGCCACCCAAAATCGAAAGCTAATTTTTAGAATTTTTTAGGCGTGCCGAGGAAATAGCGCTGAAGTGCCGGAATGACAGCTTCGAAGCCAGGCAGATGACGGAGCACGATTCGGAATACGATTTCGCTGAAAAAACTGCTACCATTTTTATTTCTTACGCAACTCTCATTGTGTCTTTTTAGCCCAATTTTACAAATAATTGCTTCCTTTGCCCGCAAAGCAATGCTTTATGACTCACACACTGACAAACGTGCACATAATTATCACTAAAATAAAAAACGAACTATCATATCTCTCGGTCGTAAACTGCAATTTAATTTTTATCATTTAATTTTGTTCTCAAATGAATAAAATGAATGGTTGTATTAAAAAATATACAATGCGCTCGGAGGATTCAACTACGCATTTACTCATTAATATCATTACATGCACTTCGTTTTTCTTTGTTTTTATATATATCGCAGAGAGAGACACATATAACTGGTGCGTGAAAAAAAAAAAACAGAATGACACAAGGGTCTAAATTAAACCGAAAATATTATTAATATGGATAAGGATCTCTAATCTTGACTCAAGTTGTTTTTCCAAAGCACGCCAGGCAATTATTGAAAAATCGATCAAGCCGAGTTAGATGGCAGGCATTAATTACACACGCGTCATTTACTGCTTAAAGTAAAGCAGCATTCTAGAGAACAACTGTCAGTCGTAAGGAAACGTAGCGGAGGAATTGATGCGCTCAACAATCGCTTCCACATTCTTTAATCCTTTGCACGACATAGATGACTGATGTAAACGGTCTTTGTTCCGCCGCTAATTAGCCTCGCTCTTATGCTTCATAATTTCTTATAAAAAGCCAACCGGCTCTTTTATTTCGTACTACATAAACATTCCGATGCTCGCTAATGAACATTAATACAATGTCGTGAAAAATCGCCAACTTCCACTCGTATCTTCGCGGAATAACGTTACCACGCAATCGATAACGAGATATTCGTATGAAACTTTGACGGCAGCGGGGAGGGGGAATGAACAGAGTGGAACTTTTGTCATCGGCGTACGAACGCCCGAGTTTGTAAAGAGTTTAATAATTTATGTAAGATTTTGCAAAAAAAAATCACTGCGAAAAGTTTTCGTTTAAGCTTTGAGAGCTGCGGCGAATCTATATATCTGTTAACTCGCGCGGTTTATATCGAGCTTTGCGTTATTTCACCTATGCATAAACTTTACAGTATTATTATCCTGATTGCCGTTAAAGTTGTAATCAATTTCATAGATAAATATTATTATTACACGGAAGGTTAGACGTTGTTAATCAAATTTATATTTACAGAAATAAAAGGAAATTATACAACATATGATAGGTTAAAATTAGAGAAATTATTGTATATGAAAAAAGTTGATGGTATTCGAATTAGGTTGAGAATAAATAATAGCAGATGGCGAATGGGAGAGAAGAAAAGGCGTGTGACGGGATCGTTTATTGAATTCCCTTTTTATTTGTTATTCCTATTGGCTGACCTTGAGCTTTGTTATTTTATGTATTAAGCATCTTTGTTTACATTACTTTTCCCTTTGCGAGTCTATTTATTATTGTTTACAGAAATCAACTTATAATATTAATAGATAAAAAAGTGTTTATGTTTTTTAATTCAAACAAAAATGGAAAACAAACAATCCTGCTTCTCTCTCCCAATTATATTTTTCACATTTCTCTAAAAAAATTATAAAATTAAAAAATTGAGCCCAAAATAGTTGTCTACTTCTCTAATTTTGAACTCCGATCAGTTTGAACCATTTTTTAAAAATTGAGATACTCGTCAGCAGCAACTTGTAATAGTATTAAACATCGGAATCAATTATTTTCATTTTCAACAAGAGGACACTCGGTTAGACGAAGGTTTCATTTTTCGACGAGTTCAAAGAACTTCAAAGCCACGAACAATGTCTCCGTTAATTACGTTAATCGACGACACGTGGTTCGCGGACGCTTCAGAATGAAAGTCGGCGTCGGAAATAGAACGCAAAGAGACGCCCAAGGTGTGGGGAAGGAAATAAGGATCTCTCGAGGAGAGCGCGATTATCGGGGACCGGTAAGGTAAACGTGCACAGGGGGGGAGAGAGACGGAGAGCGTTGCGGCGGGCAAAAAATGAGAGAAAAAAGCAGAGCTAATAGGATCACAGGGCCGCGTCAAACGGTGCTTGATACCGCTCTTCCCTTGAAAAAGAGCAAAGACGACGAGAATAATGCACCGTCGTACGCTTTAATTTGGAGGCTCGCCGCGATGCTCCGAGGCCCTTGCGGCGCGATCTTTACGAGTCCGTCTCAATTTGGCAAGGTCGAAGCGTAACGCCGAAAATGAAATAAACCAAATAAGGTGTTTAGTTAATTGCTTTAACGAGCATTGTTCCCGACAACAGCGTCACGAATTACGTGAAAAGTGCGCAACCAACGATTTTGGAGCCCGTTTCCTTTAGTTTTTATACGCGCCGCGTAGATTTTCGAATTAGAAATTTTAATCGTTTGCGCGGCGACTTTTGAAATACACCTTTGGTGGTGGATTCGAGAAATTTTGAAGAAGTAACCCACTTTGGAGCAAGCGCGCGACTAAAATTGTCGCTAATTTGTTGCGCTAAATTGAAAGAAACGTTCGTATCTCATAATCTTCACTTAATAAGGTTTTCTTAGTTAATCGCCCCTCGTTTATTATTTTCATATCATTTTATGTCCTCGTGTTTCCTTCCATGTTATATATATATATGTTTTTTTTATTATTACACGACAATGTCTTAACAAATAACAATAAATTATCAATAAAATCGTATATATATGCGATGCAATTAATTTTGTCACTTCAATTATCGTGCCATTACATATTTTCAAACTGTTCTTTATCATTTTTCTTTCAATTAATGATTATTTCTTTTGTAAAAAACTCCTTTCTTGAAAAATGTCACAACAAAAATCATTACCGTGTGAACATTATAGCAGGCTGATGAACGACACTACGCTCAACTATATGATTTCATCACATCCACACGATACTACATTCTTTTGACACTATTTACCAAAACTAAAACCTCGTAACAAATTTAATATTTTTCTCGCTTCCCTATCCAAAGCATAAATCGAAAGCAGTGAATCAAGCTTCTGTAAATAACTCGATTTCTGCTTAATTTAACGCCAAGACGTTTAAGCCAAGACGTTTTCAATTATCAGTCAACAATAAGGCAACCTGTTTCACAACAACGGCCGACATATGGCCAATGGAATGACACCTCTAGGTGCCAAATGTGGGCACCGAGGCGTGCCCGGGTTTCAGGTCCCCGAAATCAATTCGCCTTAATGGCAGCTATAAGTTACTGAAACACCTCATTTGTTCGGCCAAACGGAGAAAAATGAAAAACAGACGGTGCAATATCTTGAGCAGGACCACCCGTTAGAAGCGATACTGTTTTGTCAGTCCGTAATGCCGGCCCCCTCAACACCTTCGGTAATCGCCAGGTAGGACGTCTCAGAGGCGCCGTAGGAAATCTTAATGAAGACAAATCTCATCGAACATGGCGACCTAAACTATTTCCTGTTGTTCCACTCGAGTGAATAAATTTAATAGCTGACAATGTCATCAAAATAAATGCCATTTCCCTAGAACCTAATATATATTTCTTAAACCCCCGCGTAGAAAAAATAAGCCTGGCAAAAGTCTGGCCAAGTCTGGCTCATGATCGAGTTCCAGACTTAAACGGCAGTCTGGCGATCCATACTCCTGCCAGACTACCAAAGTTAATAATAAACGTTAATAATAATATAATAATAAGTTTTAATAAATAATAAATAATAATAACTTTTATAGTCTGAAATGAATCTGGATAGCCAGACTAAGACAGACTTTCGCCAGACTTTCGCCAGATTTTCGCCAGACTACTTTTTTCTACGCGGGCCAGGGCTGGTTTGTTTCGAGAATTCAATCGTTGAACCACATTATTAATCAGTGACGTTGTTATTTATTCCGAAATGAGATTTAGTCAAATTTGCAAACGCAAAATTTGTCTCTCATTGGAATTATTGGAATTATATATATAAATATAATTTCTACTTCTATTTGGAAGTAGTGGATTTTGGTTCTTCAGACGCATTATATAAAAAATAATTGGCAAATTAGTAAAAAGGATTTCACTTTACTGTATCTCTAGATCGAGAACGAAATTTCTGATGCCAAGTTCGGACTTCTAGGTAAAGATAAGGTCAAACTTTATTATTCGCACAACTATGCTCAAACATTTAGCAAAGTGGTCTCTACGCATCTAATCTATTTCTAGCCGTTTAAACCTTGTCCGAGTTAGGTCTTTATTCTTAGATAAAAATAAAACTAAATTCCTTCTAAGAAAGTATAGCATATTCAATATTATACGTGCAGGAATGCATTTGGTAAGTCCGAAGAATATATACAATTGAAGTTTTTTTCCAAATCTGGATCAAATAACAGATTCATTGATGGCCAATTATGCTCGTTGATGACTGGTACAAAATAACAAAGTCAGAGTTCGCATATTATTACGTTGCACAACCAATTACAAATTGTTCCACTTCGAAGTTCCATATTTGCATCTCATTAAACCCCGTTTCCTCGTTTACGGTAATTTAATTTTCAACATTTCTTTCCTTGGAGCTTCCCTGTCATACCGTTGTCGTTTTCCCTGCGATGGCTTAAAAGTTAATTGTAACAATATTGACGTAATTGAGGCATGTGTCGCGATCTCCGGACACTTCCTGGTCACGGAAGAGACGCTGGTTACTTTCTCCGGTAAGCGATATTCCGCGCTCGACTACACCCAACAAAATCGGCTTGCAAATTGTATCCGCGGATCTAGACACTTGAGCTAGGTTCAAGCCGGCGCGGATTATCCAGCAGGAATCCGATGATGAATCCTCGGCGATCGTGAGCGCCCCTGGGCTAAACGGCTAAATAAGTGTTCCAATTTCAAAATTACCCGCTAAGCGATTTGTGGGCCGGCAGAAAATATATCGTTGACATGTGGGCAAAGCCGCTGCAGGCTTGGAATGAGATTTCTCGTGTCGGGAGTCAGGGCCATGCAGCAAGACAAATGACTGTCGCCCCAGCAATTGGCCTGTCAAATTTCTTTTTTCCTTTAGTTGTTATTCTTTAGTTCTTGTATTCTTATAGTGTTCCTGCATATTTTAACTGCTTTACCCATAAGATTGCACTTGTGCGAAGAGAAATTGTGGGTTAGAGATCGTAAGAAGCGTATTGCAATCATGGTTGTAGAAAACTTGGAGATAATAGTGTTCTAAATAGTGAAGTAGAACTCTGGTAGAATTCGTCTAGTTTGAGACTAGTTTCTGGCCAGTTTTACTAACTTTCTCGGTAGACACTTGTAAGTTAACCTGGTC
>JABFPK010002327.1:0-10310 GCA_022817445.1 Habroteleia sp. ZL-2020
TTGTGAGGAGCTGTCGGGGCAGGCCCGAGCGCTGGCCAGGAATCAGGGAACGCTGGGCGCCGCAGCGACCCTTGAATGGGAATGCGAAGCTCGTATCAACGTCTTTGGCGGCCGAGACACGTGGGGGACACGCGTATTCGCCGGAGTTTAATTCGACCGACTAAGAAATGCAACGAGCGGTCGCATTCCAACGGAAACTTTGTGATTGTGTGTCCAGGTCGTCGCCGAGAGTTACGTCGTTCTTGACGGTGGTTTGGCTGACCACGACTATTTATGTCCGGCCGGCGTCGCGAATGTCCGCAGTAGTTTGTGCAGGCTGCTGGGCGGCTAATGGTTATGGTAATTACTGGCCCTAATTGCGAGCAATAGAATTACAAAATATCAAAGTTCAACGACGAGCGGGCCGCAAACTCGCCGCCCGAGTACTTGCCCCAGCCGGCGGGAAGAAAATCTACAGCTAAGGTCCTGCATTTTGGTGCTACCGTCCAAGATCGTTTGTGAAACAACGCAACCAGAATGTGCCACTATGGGAACATCTACCTACAATCAATTTTCACTATATTTGACCTGTAATTATTCGGCAACTTCATTATAGCAGCGCGACAACCTTCTTCTATTCAATTTAATTTTGTCCTTGATTGATCGTCACAATGTAGATATTAAGGTAAAAGAATAATATATGTAATATATTTTTCTTTTTGATCACATTTACAGACTTTTTTACATTATTAATATAATTTCTTTATAACGATCGACGTTTCGATTACATATTTGTGATCTTTTTCAATTTTTTTCTTCATTTTTTTCTTCAAATTTTTTTCTTATAGTTTAAGAAAATAATTATAATCCATGTCAGAATTTATTACTATATGTAACTATGGCGTGAAAATTTTTCGTTGAGATAATTTAGTTTTGCTTTTGCAGAACGAACAAAATTATTTAGTTGTGTGAACCAAAAATTTGGTTTGTCATATTTCTACTAAATTATTTTCTTAGGAAAACCAAATTTTTGTTGGCACAACAAAACTTTTTTACTAGGGGTGTGGAGAAAACTGGGGAAAAAATGATTGAGAAAAAATTAAATAATTATTACACAGAATCTTAAGAATTATTACATTATATAGAAGATATAAATGAAAAACGATATTTGAAAAACAAAGAAGCAAGGTTACTTGCAGGAGAATAAAGTGCGTAGTTGTAGTGTTTCAGCGGAAACAAAAAAAGTGGAGAAAAATATAAGACAATGTTTGCCTCGGTCGAGAGATTGCTTCGTTAATAGGGCGCAACGTGCTTTCCACGTTATTTAGTCACGTAATAAAAATGAATGGAGGCATCTCTCGGACGTGGGAGGGCTTCGCTTTAAAGTGGCGGAAAGGTTGCGCCTGGCGAGGGGCATTCGGGTCAAGAAAAATTATAAAAATAATCAGCCAAAGGTGGCGCAGTTTTGGGCAGGGTGGAATCAATTGGAGCATAAAACTGGTGTAACAAGCGGCTCGGAACAAATTACAGGAAAAACTCGTTGCCGGACAGAGCGCGCAACCCTTTCTCCCTTCGTCGCTCATTTTTGACTTTCGACGCTCGCGTACCAAGTTAATAATTGCATCGCCGGATAAAGAGCCGGCATTCGCAAATAACAATGCCCAATGAATATAAACAAGCGAAGAAAGTCGCGCTTTTATTATTCCGCGCGGCGAATTGTTTTAATTTCGCGCGGCTCAATAAACCTGCAATCGTGCGGTTCGAACAATCTCGAAGAATAATGGAAGCGATTTTAAAAATGCAAGCATAACAATGCTAACTTCCTCGTGGAGGAATAATAAAAGCGCGCGTCTTTGCGATCGCAATTTTATCGATAGTCGAGGCTGCTTCTCGGTAATCCATCAAGCTTAATCTCCTGATGCGACGAATTAGTTTGTTTCATTTTTCATAATTATTAGCCAAATTTTTGTTTCCGAGTTTTTTAATTATTTTAGAAATGTTAATCGAGTTGAAGATTTAATATTTTATAGTAGATATGAGAGGGGGGAAAGGGATGAATGCACTTTATGTACACTTTTAGATTACAAATTTGTTATTTTTATTTATTTATTTTATATTTATTTTATTTATTTTATTGTTATTTGTTTTGGTAAACACTAAAAAAACACGGAATATGTAGACACGTGAAATAAATGAAGTGTTGGTCACTCATTTCTGTTGTTGTTTATTCTTTGTGTTTATATATATGTATTATTTTCTTTTATTATTATTCTTATTATTTTATTTTTATTATTTTTCGTCCAAAATAAAAAGCATTTTATGCCGACAAGAAATTTTTCTATAGTAAGTTAGCGATATTTTCAAAAAGATTAGTGTTAAATTTTGATAAATAAGGAAATATTTTTAGTAAATTGTTATACATTGTATATGTATTGAATGTGCAATATGTAATACATAATGATAATGTCAATTATTTTCGATAAATGAATGTGTACTCTAAATAACATAAAGTAAAAAATTAAGTTAATAATAACAAATATAATATATGCTTTATACGCACACATACGCAGACACTTGTTTATTATATTTTCATTACGTCCGAGTTCACAAGTCATATGCCCTATTTGAATAAAAATGGAAAAAGGATATGTTTTTAAATTTAAAGTTGTGCAATTTTTATGAAAAAAGTTCACATAATGACGTCCATTTTCCCCTCGCTTGACAATTACTTCAAACAAATGGAGTCGTCAAAGAGAGTATATCCCGCAAAACTCATATCTCAAAACAAACAATATTTGATTTACAAAAATATCTATCTGAAAATATAATTGTATTCATTGAAAACAGCACACGTCAAATCCGATGAACATTTACTACAAAAAATGGCCAGAAATGTCCTAAAAACTAAAAATCTAATTTCCTTAAATCTCAGCGCATTAAATTGACTTAAAGTTGGATTAATAATTCGGAACATTTTGCGAAAGAATAATTATGGAATTGCTGCAATCTTATTAGTCTGGCGTTTAAAAATGTAAAAAGATGAAAATATAAACTGTCGAGAAGGCAGAGAAAGCCGACACCGACGACTCATCTGGAATTCATGAAGTAAGGTTGCGTGGTATCACCAGCAATTTCATACGTGTACAAAGCGGCGCAAAAAGGTGGGGTTCGTTAAACGCGCCGTATATAATGCGCGATGTCGATTTAATCCGTAGTTATCGCATAATGTTATTACGCCGGCGAACCTAATCTACGGCAAAATTCCTGAAGCGGTGTAGCGCCCAGGCAAAACGATCCGACAAGTAGCTATTTACGTGCAGTAGCTACGGCCGGGGGACGCTCGTCAGACGGCCCCGATTTGGAGAGCCGGCTTAAACGCTGCTCGCTTAATACGTCACTAGAGACTAATCTTAAAAAAAATTCGACACGAGATAAGCCTCGTGCCCTCGAGTGGCGCTTTTTTCGAGACTCTTCACTTTTCAAACTAAATTCTCAGGACGAGATGAGGCCGCTTCGTTTTCATTAACGGGTAATACGACTGGACTACAAACGACTTGTTAAACGCTCGTTCCTTTGCGCCCGCGTTCCTTTATTTTTGTGCCGGCGAAAAGAGCTGCGGGGACAAATATTAAAACGAGTAATTATTTAGGTTGCCTTTTGTTTTGGTCACGTTTTTTGATCTTGCGTGCCGACCCCGACAGTCGCGACTGATTAATTTTAATTAGATTCGGTTTGACGGCCAGAAGGTTTATTTAATTTTTTAATTGAAGGTGCTGGCGGAGGCCGCGGAGTGCAATTAATAATTAATGTCAATTGTAAAACCGAAGCGAACGCGCCGAGGACAAGAATAGCCTACATCAACTCGAGAGACTCGATCAAATTTACTTGCACGAAGATAAAATACAGGAACATTAAACCAAAGATTGGGAACTTTTCAAAAATCCGCCGTCATGCATTTGGTAATTTTATTTTTTTTGCATTGCGTTTGTTTTTAATTTGATCTGCATTTTGCGGGTGGCGCAGTATCTAGATATTGTTTTATTCCTATTAAATTCTTATTAATGATGAGATGAACTAGATTGAAATATAATTGTCATTCTTTAGAATAACTTTATTATAATTTTTGCAAGAAAAGTAACTGCGTCGACTGTAAAATTCCACTTTTTGCATTTTGTCCTGAAATACTTAGTTATTACTATTATCCATTTATTATTTATTATATCATGCCCTTTACTGTCGTCGGGAAACGTTATTTGCGACGAATTTTCGATTGTCCGAAATTGATGAAAACGTAGAGCGCGCGAGCACAATGCGCAACTAATAACTTAAGTCTACCAGCGGCCCTCATCCGTATCACTTATCTCCCCGCAATAATGCCGGGAGTGCTTCGATTTCATAAGACTTTCATTGAATGAAGAAATATCGTGTTTTCAAAGTAACGCAACGACTCAAATATTAGCCAAATATTAGAGGAGCGCGAGCTGTATCGTCGGCCATCTCTCGCAAACTCGTCGTCGTTATTTCCGTCGGTACAATTTTCCGGCCAGCCGGCGCGTCTCGAAATGCTCGCTCATTTGTTCTCGAGATGGCTAATGAAATTATAGCCACGTAGCCGGGGTCATCCTCTATTTTTTCTCATCCCTCTGTCTTTGTTATTGCACTTGTTCGCGCGCGCAACATTTTTCTTCGCCTCCTTAAACTGATTGTCTCTATATCTGAATGCTTTCTTTCTCTCTCCCGAGAGGCCGCGGTGAAATTGTGGTCAAACTTGTGCCGCAAATATCACTGTGAACTCTTCGCCCAGATGACGCTACGACCCACGATATTACTACGTCATACTTTTAATCACGATTCTCTGGTCAAAAAGTATAATTAATGGTCTGATTAGGTGCTATTAGGTCAAATTTGAGGTTGACGAGGACCTCAAAGGGAGCTTGGAAAAGTCGTTTTATTTTTTCGAAAAAAAAATACTGTAAACAATTTCTAAGTTATTAATTTTCGATTTTAATTAATAAATCAAATACCTTATTTGTATTATGATATCAAAATTCCTTCCTAAATTCGACGTTGGATAGTAGTAAAAAATATTTCGGTTTTATTTTTACAGCAGATTTTTTGGTAAAAAATGAAACTAAAAATACAGACTCAATTTCGACAACGAAAAATTGGGGCTACGTATCTGGTATGTTTATGCGGATGCAACAGGTTCTGTTTCCCACGTATTTCATTATTCAGTCATGAATTGGTTTCGCCGCCAAACGTTTGTTGACTTTTATTACCGTTTTTAAGTGAACGATTTTTTCCTCGCTGTAATTATTGTACCCCACATTAGTCTATTGGGTGAGATCAATCAATATCACGTTGTCAGTAATTCCTTATACTTTATTCCTCGTGTGTTACTTTCAGAAGGAAAATATCTAAAAATAGAAAAAAAAAAATTACAAATAAAATTTTTAGGTTTAAAGGATAGAAAATACATTTCAGCGTGAAACATTACTATTATTAGTTCAAACATTTTTCACCTTACCCATTTTGTCTATCAAAGTCCAGTATATTTGATTATAAATTACATTTCAATCATATGAAAAAAGACATTGGATAAATCCGAATTGCTAAAAACTTATTCCCTTTTCAAGCTCCTTGACATACCTCCCTCCCCGCTGCTCTTAAGTTACTCCTAAAAAATTTCGCGGCTTGACAAGCGCTCCCCCTTGCGATGGCTCGCGAAAAATAATTTATTTTTTTCGGCATATTGTAAGTTGCGAGTGCTAGCTAAAGAAGGTTGGGGCTTTGTCCAATTAAGCGTCAGGCTTTTCGCAAAGAGAGACAGAGACGGAAACGATGGCGTATATTTCCGTTTGCAGAGGGCGTCATGTAGCGACCGCTGTGGACAGACTGATACACAAATTTTCGTTCCTTTGCGACTCACGTTCGTGCAGACGCTGAGGCATTATTTTGTCAAATCGTCGACTTATCGCGCCCAATTGGCTCAATAATTCCTCCCCAATGGTCTCTTGCGTCGCTCTGACAGCCCATCATACTCCGGCGCACTGTCCGCACCCTGAGATTTGATTTTCGATGGTACTTAATGTCATTGGAATTTGACTAATCCGGCACGACACTTTTAAATTAGCTTTTCTTTCGCGCGGTAAAAATTAAGGGGAAGTTTTGCTTAAACCCTGCAAAAAACGTCTACGGTTGGATTTCGTTGGTAAATGACTGTCGGATCATTTTCGCATCTTCGTTATTTCGCATTAATTAATTTTCCGAAATCCTATCAGATGATTAAGAGTTCGATAGAATTTGAATGCTAATTTTAATGATACGGCTTTGGAATTACTTGTTCAGTTACAGGTATAAAATCGCGAGATTTATTCCAATTGTAACTGGTGAAGAGTGACCTTAATTATCTTTATATAAAATTACTTTTCAAAATGTTGTCTTACACTTATGGGATATGAGCAATTTGATCAAATTTTATTCATAAATGTGCTCTATCGAATTTAATAATTTCAAGACTGCATTTGAATCAGAAATGTACACTTATACCACTAAGCACTCCTGATTTCATGGTAGCAATTTAATCAACATTGTTGCATTGTAAAATTTGTCGTAACAACAACTACAACAACTAATTCTGACCAGCATGTGCCGACAAGTGCAGCTGGATCACGTGGTGTGCAAACTGGAATAATTTGAATTCTATACAAATTTCAATCAACTGCATCATCCGTTAATTTAAGTTCGCCAGTGCATCTGAAAATGCAAGTAAGCCGTTGTTTGAGCAAACTCGCGAAAACTTATGCATATATTGTTCCAGTCTAACTTCACTGGGTAAATTTAAAAGCAATCGCGGTTTGATAAGCGGTAACGTTTCGACGCGAACTTCGATTTGATTTTGGCTGAATGTTACTGGAACATGAATCAATATTAATATTTGAAACCAATAATACGCGTGGCTCGCATTCCGTCCAATTATCACACCGTCATTTGCGTGTTCTCATACAGACCATCTTGTAAGTTTTGAATCGTTGACGGGAGTATTAAGTGCATTTATACACTTTATAGTTCCCTAGAATATTGGATCATTACTGCGTATAAATTAGAAGGCCATTTGCCATTAGTTGCTGTATGCATGTCTTCGGTTCGCAAGCGTTGTTGCGTCATCAGCGACAGTGACATCTTGAGCTTGTTTGATCTTCGAAAGCCCGCATCTCGATGTTTGAAAGGCGACCCTAAATAATTATCAGCCTGATTCAGAAGATTACTATCGTATTACTGTATAGAAGAATAAGTTATTATCGTAGCTGCAAGTTTTGATGAAAAGTAAAGTGAATATAAACAGGTATATTAGAATTAAAAGTGTAGATTTTTAAACGAAACTAATAGCTTTTTCTAGTTTTGATCGATTATTGTTGTTTTCAAATTCTAAGTTCTTGACCTTGAAATTCATATATGGTCATACATAGCCATATATGTTTCAGATTCATTTCATATATGAAAATAAGTTTTTTTCGTATGATCCATATATGGCAGTCATATATGTCAAATTATTACATGGGTTATTTTCAAATATGAAATGGTTTTGAAACATAATACATGAGCCCCATATATGTTTCGGGAGTTTTCATATATGAGAATAACCTGCAAACATATATGCCAGCCATATATGTTTCATTTTCTCATGGTACGCATGCAGATAAAGGATAAACCAATAAAAAATTGTAAACATTAACTGAACTAATCATAAACAAAATAAATGATCATTAAATTATATATATACATAAAAATATTCTACAAACCAATTTTTGGATAAAATCTTAAATGATATAGAAACGCATTCAAGGTGTTGGTCCTCAGTTGTCGAGGGGTCGGAACCTCGAAACAGACTACCGCAGCAAAATTGTATATTTACTATAAATAATGCAATTTTTAGATGATAGCTATCAGAATTTTGTAGTCGAATCTTCGAGCGAATGGGAAAACGTGAACATATACTTCATCTGGCACTATTTACTCCCGCGACAACTTTGCCGTCAGAGAGGCCAGGTCTTTGACTTGTCCCTTTGTTCACATGCAAGAGCTTTCAACATGATATTTGTATACACATTGATGTTCATCATAATGTCGACGAAGACCGCCGGATGTTTGATACGTTGCGGCGGCGTGACTATCGTGACATAGCATATTGGATTCCTGTTCTTGAAAGCCGTGTTAAATACTAGTAGTTCACGACAGATTGCAAACTGTTTGATTGTAAAACTATTTAACAATTGTATGCTCCAATAATTGACGTCGTAATAAATTTACAAAGTCGGCTTAAAAATGACGTTTGACGTTGATGGGGAAGAATATAATTTGTTGGGAATTGAAACGTATTACAAGTTGAATATCTTTTTATACAAACTTGTTTATAGTTCGAAGAATAAAAAACGAGCTTGTAAACTGGATCTTTTACTTTTTTCCAACCATGATCCTTAAAATGTAACATTTTGAGCTGCAGAAGAATGTTGAAGAGCTTTTTTATGCGTAAAACATCTCTCAGAAAGATATAAAAATCTCTAAATAAATTAAATCACATTTTAGTTCTATTTTGAAATTGAAATTTCCGTAATAAGTTATGAATCCACGACTTTAAAAGTACTTCGACGCAAGCATTAATTCAAAACGCTCTATTCATCAAGATCTATAAGCCACGAGGATCTTTAGCCCGAAGATTAATGAATTACAAAAATGAGATTAAGATAACTCGAAACTTTTAGTAGGAATGGCCATTGATAGCCGTTAATCGAAAATATAAAAAGTCAAAATACAAATTGCGGAAGTTGTATTCGGAATGCCAATAAATTGTCCGAGTTTGTTCTATAATTCAAACAACATGTTACGAGCTGAATTTTTTTGTATTCCCCGCGCGCACAAAAATTCATGATTGCACGTGTTATGTTCATTGGGCAGTAACGCTGAAATATTATGACACCGTTGCTAAATGTCCGACTATTTACGTGACAAACGAGAAACGTCATGGGAAGCTCTTTCCTACTGCCCGGCAACGACTCGTGTACGTTTAATCCATTGATTAATTCACTTCGTTTCCGCGTCCTTTATGATTAGCTGACCCTTCCTGTACACTTACGCTTCTCTGTTTCTTTAGCGTGCGCAAAGCGAAATTAATATGGTCCACTCGAGTGCGTGCTACCGTCGTTTCGATAATCAATTTTTCTCGCGCGAAAGCACCTCGAGCACGACCTATCTTGAAACGTATGATGGAATTACTTTATTTGCAAATACTTAATTCCGATAAAATATCAAATTTATCGAACGCCCAATTTCTTCGGCCAATGCAAATGTTCTTTTTATTCATTTATATATATTTTATAAATATCAATATATAATTTATATATGCAAATAGAATCAACAATGTATTATTATTGTAATTAAATAAATATTAATGTTTTACGTTCCGCGATCGAAATAAAAAATCAACAAAAACGCTAATTTGCAAGTTTGTCGTACGCACTGTAATATTCTCAATATTTTCAACCCGTTTATTATTCCGAAAATTGTAAAATTGTACTAACAGATTCGTTTTCATTCAAAACCTTTCGTTCTGGGCCAGACGTGCAAACGTTTTATTTAATAGGACTACAGAAACTTAAGTTTCAAACTTCTTTTTCGTTTCTTTCCATCAACTTATCGTGCTTGGAACAAACTTCCAAGTTGGCGGATAAAATCTTCCACGTTTCAAATTCGTGAACGACAACGTTGAACTAGAACTTGGCACAGAAGGACATGAATCTTTAGACTCTTTCGTGTCATAAGTGAACCCTTTGCATCTTTCCTTTCTATCAATTCGCAACAGTATTTCTTACTAATTTGCAACATCAATAGTTGCAGTAGTATAATTATCAACAATTTCAATGTTGGATAGTTTAAGTTAGCTTACTTATCGGTTTTGTTTAATTTATTACTTATCTTCACAACAATACGTCTGCAACATTTGGAATTTTGGAAGTACACGCGGGACGGGAAAACACCACGACGCTTCCGCTCAAACTTACTGCAAGAACGACCTTGGAGAGTCGATAGGAAGACGTTGCGATGGTAAATCTTTCAATCCAACGAGCACTTTTAACATTCGTCACTTCAAGGTACGCGTATTTTTCCGTGTTCTCCGAGATTGGCCGGATGATAACGTCGCGTATGTTCAACTTTATTCCAGAAGAATAATGCATATCTGGAAGGTGTGATTCGGAAGTGAAATACAGCATTAACAAGTTCCAAGTTCTAGTTTTAATCTTAGACGACACTGCAAATTTACGACAAATTCAACG
>JABFPK010002328.1:0-10310 GCA_022817445.1 Habroteleia sp. ZL-2020
TTAACGAGGAGTCTAATATTTATGTTCTACTCGGTCGCTTGCCACCCAGATAACACCCTTACTTTGCGCTTCTTCCTTTACCGCTTTCTCGTCTTTTGGAAGCACGCACCCTACCGACTTTGTAACTAGATAAAAAAATTTTCCTGCCGAAGAAAAAGAGATAGGCAGGTAGCGTGTAATATTGTCTCGCATTTAGGGATTCGACTCAAGGACAAAGCCAAACCAAGGGGGTGTTTGAATTATCTCGGTAATACTTTAATAAGATTTCTGCTCGTTTGTTTTTATGAATTGTAAATGATTTACTTCGTTCATAAATTTACAAATATTTTTACAGATACACGTGTACCGCAAATGTAACATCCAAATGCACGCAGCTTAACGCGGAACAATCGTAAATAAAGACTATTTAGCACTTAACATAATTAATCCATTATCTGAAACCATTGAGATTGGCGCGGAATATGGGGCTCGCTAATGTAACTTATAACGCGTAACTTTTTGGAAGTTACCCAACATTGATTCCAAGTACAAACCGCTGATATGAAATAGGCAAATTCGGACTTTCAATGAATGATCTTAAAATCAATTTCATCGTTTCGATCATACGAACAATAAAACGTTGATCTGAAACGATACAAGCGTATTAGATGTGACTGTTACGGTGGCGCGCGACTGCGTTAACGTAATGCGACTGCGAATATGTCCGAATGAAAAAGCTTAATGCGCCATTATTTACTCGATAGTGGACAACCCGGTCGAGCGGTGTAGCGGCACGTGTTTACGCGTTTATAACAGACGTGACGTAGAGTTCGTCCTGTGAGCGTGTGGGTGCTGTTTTGCGATGCAGCTCTCGCATTACCGGCCATAATGCGGCAGTGGGGCTTTCTCGTATATTTTATTTAGCTCTGACGTCTGGTGAAATTACGCCATAATTAATGAAACTAAACTATTAATTTAAATTCCATTGTTCCATTATAAATAATTAGCTGTTAATAACAGAATTCGACGAGTACGATCGTGATTAGTTGACAACATTTTAATATAGTTTAATACTGTATTTTATAGACCATCTTCATTATTGTATGCAAGCATTTTCTATCGATTGTCGTTTTATATATGGTAATCATTATAAAATAAAAATTCATGTTATTGTGTATATTCATTAAATTTCGCTTTACGGTTGAATTAAAACACCGGTTTAATTATTCAGATCACATTGCATTTTATGGGTATAAAGGTTAGGAATTATTGTTAGAGAAGTTTTAATAATATATGAATAGCAACATTTTGTACAAAATATAAATTACATAAGTATCTGTTTCAGTTTAATCTATAATACTTGAACTTACAATCATAATATAATGTTAATTACACGTTATTATATCTGATTGCTGCAAAATATAATTGTTAAAATAGAACATATGTATATAGATTTAAAAATATTATGTTTTATTTTAATCACAAATGTATAATCGAAATTACACTGCATTCAATATCTATATATTTAATATGATAATTAATGCGGAAAAACATCCAAGAACTAATAAATATTTACAACGTACATTGTATGAACAATTTAATTTACAAGAATTACATCATTATATTGAATATTATTGATTAATTGAATAGATATTGCATAAACAGGATGAAAACAACATAAATTAATCTTTTTATAGGTTAATTCATACTTTTATTATTTTTAAAATTCAAATATCAATTGAAATTACTACGGAATTGGAATAGAAAGCTCAAAGAAAATGTTAAAATAGTTCTATTTTCTAAATAATTTTTTACTTTTCACATTCATGTAATATAAAAAATAAACATTTCTATTATTCCATATAATAATAATATAAAAATATTTGGAAGAGGTATTATTAGTTGATGAACTGATTGCAAAGTGGAAATTTTAATAATTAAAGTATAATTAACTATATAATTTCGGTTTTTAAAACGTTTCTAGATTGTCACAAATGAATTTTTATTTTATTTTTATTAAATTTAGTTTCCGTTACCGATTTATTGACTGTATGACAAAATAAAATATCACAGGTATACCATTATGAAAACTTTGACTGGTGAAATAGCAATAACTTTAAGTATACTTCGAAAACAACGAAAAAATTAACCTGTATTATAACCATTCTATAAAGAGTATTTTACAAAATAAATATCACGAATCAGTGGATTATTAAATAAACATATAATGTTTAGCACTGAATGAAAAAGTTATTTTTGATTTTTACATTTACTAATTTAAATAATACTCTTTAGATAAAGAAAAATTTAGTATTGATATTATTTTGAAATAGAATATTTATATAGATATAAATTTTTAAAATAATAATACATTATTGATAACAATATTATAAACAACAGAGTTATTTGGTGTCCAGTTTACTTAGATTCACTCTAATTATATAGTGAAGTAAAAATAAGATGTGTGTTTGATGTTAACTTTTTCTGCGTTATAGAACAAGTGACGAAAATTTGTATTTTGCATGTAGAAATAGTATGTTGTGCAACAAGTGGAAAAGTTGTCTATTTTTGTCATTATTGCGGGAATTGTGTTTCATTTTTATTTCCATTTACAGAAGAAGAAATTCAAAATTTGCAAATATTTATAAGAAGTGTTTTCTTTCCCCATGTTATCTGAAAACGACACACTTTTCTTAAATAAATCTTCTGGCTAAATATATTTTAAAACGATATAGCCTTTCCAACCTTTTTGTTCAACATTCATAAAATTTTATTTTGTATATAAAATTCACTTAAAGAACTGTACTTGAATTTGAAATATGTTCGCATAATTTTCCATTAAAAAATGTTAAAAAATAATATATTTTATTGAAGTCTTTATTTTTGTTAGATCTATCACACAATTTAAATATTACACAAATGCAAGTAATATTATTAATTATATTATCAATTTATTAAATGCATTTATTGTTCTATCCACGCATACTTAAGAATATGCTTTAAAATATATATATATTTAATTTAAAAATATGTTATTCATTTGCTTTATGTATCTTATATAATCTTCTTCATGTTTCTGTGAAATGCATGATTCGATGAATCATAGGTAAATCAGCGTTGATTATTCTTTCATTGCATTTAGCGGTATGTGCAATTATATGTTAGAAGATAGGCAGATGTGATGTTACGTGTTAGTAGTTTATCTTACATGTATATATATACGTCAAACGTTACAAACGATACGTGAATTCGAGGTGTACATAAGACGAATATGTGTGTAAGTGCACGATGAATGCGAATACTTCACTGAAGGAGCTACTGAGTCGGTGATGACATTAATGACTGAAACACGAGTATACGTAAGTAGATACAAATTTTGGCATTGGTGAGACGTGTTAGGACGTAAGTGATGCATCGCAGTTTGGACGAGACTCCAGGCGTCCATACTAACGAGTTGGAGAAATTACTACCGGGCTACATTTCATAGTCACCATTATTTTCGCTCAAATCTTAAAATAACTACGACATGAAATTATCATGTTTTGATAGATTACAGTTTGAGACGGAACTGTGTTTCACTCTACTTGCAATTAATTGAATTAGATGAAATATCAGCTAACGGTAAATTGGCATATTATACAATAATTTATTTTCAGCAGCATTTCAAACAGGTCCAAATATATACAAGTAGAGGAATTTATTATATACAAACTATATTGTTACACCACACCCCCCTCTCTGAATTTGAACATCATTTTTACAAACAACAATAATATTTTAATACCAAAACAACAAGTTCTAAATTAGAGTTCTAAATAATTTAAGAATACAAAATAACGTCCCAGGCGAAAATCAGATATAACATATGTGCCTTATATAAAAATATTCACTAAAATGACATATATGTCGCATATATGCTCCTTATATGACATAATTTCCTAGAGATATTTAATGACGGATATGGATTATAATCATATTTTGCAGATCTTTTGTGGCACGCAACTAAAAAAATATATATAATGCATGGTTAGTTTAAAATTATGTGTATATTAATGTAACAAATATATCATAATAATATCCAAATATATTTTTATGGATTTTATTGTAATATAGTTTAAATTTTGTACAGTACAACCCGATTATTATAGTGTCAAATCAATGATTCCACCCCCGTAGTCAGGAAATCACGATTCTCTTTACTGTATTTGTTAATCTCAAAATCATTCCTTGAGTATTCAGTTGGAATATATAATGTTTGGGAAATGGAAAGTGTTACACTGTGTATTAAGTATGATATTAGAAAATATGCAAATAAAGAATACAAGTATTTTTAAATGTTGTGCATTATGTATGTATATATATATATTATGTAGGTAAATTTTGTATGTAAATCAGTTTAGAATTAACTTCTTTTATGTATAATAAAATACAAATACTTTTATAATTAACTAAGAATTAATATTTACATTTAATAAGATCAGAACAACATTGTTGTATGTATTAATTATATCACATATATGAAAATAAAAAATGTCTTTTAAGTTTATAAGTGATAAAGAAATTGAATAATTATTATTAATATGACTGTTTACTCAACTTAATAGTAAATAGTTCTATGTACGACATATATACTATAAATTATTATCTTTAAGCTCCTGTATAGATCAAATTGTTCTGTGATTTATCAGAAAAAAGCTTGTTATATTTTACATTAGACATACGATAAATTTTAATGTTATTAGAAACCATCAAATGTATGTAGATTAAAAAATAAATTCGCAAGTGTGAGTGGAGTAGCAAATAATGTACTCTCTACGTATTGTAAATATTACTGTTATAGATGCTTTACTTGATCATTTGGTTAAAGGTAAAGCATCCTGTGAAAATCGCTCAAAACATTATGCAAAATGAGTATGTTGCAAGCAAAATAATTACTTAAACTTGATATCGCGGTGTTTCGCTTTATCATTTGTTGGGATCCTTTTGTCCTACGGCAGAAATACTACTGACTTTAAGGAAGAGGTAGTTGGTAGAAGGACATAACGAAGACACAGTGCTGGCAGAAGAGAAGGACGCGATACGAGGCAACGGAGCGCACCGGCGCCCGTAGCGGCTCCGTCGAGGCGCCGGCGTCACTTCCGCCCTCGTCCTCCGAACCCCTCGAACCCCTTTCGACGAGCCTCCGGGCTTTGCAATGTTCCGCGGAACCGTGATGCTATCCGCGCCAAACTTGTCGCGAGACCAACCAATGTAGCACGCGCCAGAATCTCCCAACTCGCATTCTCCTCTCCTTCTTTATATACACGCAAACACTACACGCACACACATACACACTTTTCTCTTCTTTAAATTTCTCTTTCTGTATCATTCCCTCTTCTTTCTTCCGATTTTGTCTGCAAGAAATAAATGCAGCATGCACTATCTAACTGGCGTTCGGGTTGTTGATCCTGCCATTCAAATACATCATAGTGGCGCGTTTAGACTCAGACGACGAATATTTTTTACGTTATTCCCTCTTCTTGTAATATGTATGTTCTGCATTGCGATATTTCGTTTGAGCTTACTATATTAGCATCTGTTATTACGTTAAGTATAATTCATATTGTTTAAAATAATAATATAATAATTATAATAATTTATAAAATCAAACTTTTAACACAATGATACTCTGACAAAAAGTTGGTGCAAGTTTGGCAATATTTTCTAGCCCATGTGAGATATACCTGTATTATATCAATATGTGATATATTTTCTAAGATAATTTGCAATACGAATTGCACTTTGATTTATATTTTATAATATATATTTTTTTATAAAATTTAGCAAATATAAATATAATACAAGTATATCCTACTTGGGCCAGAAAATATTGCTAAACTTATACTCTAACTTTTTTCTCAATGTAATTATTTAAACAATTCTTCTTCTACTATGTTATATTTTTTATATTAAGATTTTCAACTACTTGCTTGCAGAGATGCTTTTGTTAGTTTTAACTGTATTTGAAATTTGATGAAAAGAATCAAAACAAGAAAAGAATGTTTAATGTGCTTTTTTTAAATAAGCAAAACATTTTACGTAGAGGGATACACGGTCGGCATGTATGAGGGAAACTACAATATTTCAAATATTTTTAGAATTTAATGATTCGTGAAATAATGTATAAAATATATAAATATGTAAAATAATATATATTCATTGTGTGAAATAATATCAAGTGTTTGAATAACTATATATTTAAATAATAAAAGTATTAAATGCAATTAAGTATTATAACAAATTTTAAAAAGATCACTACAAGAGATTTAAAAGTGTTCCCGAGCGGAAAAGAACAGCATGGAATGAAGCTGACTCATGTCCGCGACCCAGCCATATGCCATGCTGTTTCCAGGCTTGTCCCAGTCCTATTCCACGTTATTTTGATTTTTTCCTACATTTTAGAATGGCATCAGGCTGGCATTGATTTGGCAGTGGTTTGGATTGTGGCTGGCTCATGGTCGCGAGGCAACCTCATGCCATTGTTCTTTTTCAGCTCGGGTTGCAATAATATAATTAAAAAAATCTTTGAAAAATTAATATGAAAAATTAACAGATGCTAAGATTAACTACAACGAAAAAAATATATCATATATATTTTTTATACATATAATTACTGGTTAAACAGTAATCCAGCGGCATTAAGACCATAAAAATTACTGTTTTCAACAGCCAAGTGTTCTACTACAACTTGAAAACAAATTAATAAAATAAAATTTCTTTATGTTACAAATAATAATGTTTATGTTTATATCATTGGATTACTATTTTCTTAAAAATGCTACTCTATTGGCATTAACAATGTCGCATTACACAGAATATATTACTAAAATTGTTATTTTTTTTACAATAAAGAATATAAAACAAAGTTATGAAATTCTACGAACAGAATTAGTACCGAACATGGCTACACATCACCTGCTTATTTAAATTGGAAGTCTCAAGTTCAAAACCGAACAGAAAATATATAAAATTATTATCTCTTTTTTATTATTTCATTTTATATAATCTAATAGAACAAATGCTAAAGTTATAAAAATATTATTTATTATATATTAAATGCACTAATATCCCTAGAGTTATTAGATATACAAGGTATATATGGATATAGCGATTAATCCTTTACCTCTAGCAATTACGATTCAGTGTGTGTGTATATGTGTGCTAGTATATTCATAGACAATTGAATCAGTAACTCTTAAGTGATTATTGACTTCCAGTAATTAAATTCGTTCTTCCAGCTGAACGATACGTATATTTAATACAGTTAAATTTTATTTTATGCTTAAATATTTTTAAAGTTTCTTGAAGATTTCATATGATTATTGGTAAGTTTAATGAATCTTTTCTTGATGATAATTAATCGAAGAAATAAGTAATGGCATTTGTTCTGCAGAATGGTATATAGTATGGAAAGCAGGATGAGCCGAAACCAGACACTAGCGGGATATTTATTGTAACGAGGACTTATGGCGACAGATTTAGGAATTAGGGTATCGCAGCGAGTCCGGTCCCCGGGAAGGGTTTCCATGAAACTCGCACGATACACGGCCAGGTATTCGGCGAACACAAATGCCACGTCCTAGGGATCCTCGTGGTCGTGCATGGGCCCACGTGATACCGCAATAATCCACGAGGATTATCCTACGTGTTCGCCGGCAAGTCGAGAGGGACTATCGTAGCGTCAAACTGACCGAATATTCCGTATCACACGACGGACTCGCACTAAGCGCTTTTGTGCTCTTATGCCCTCCTTCCCCTCTAGCCAAGTGCAATACGCTTTAACATACTAATACACACACACATTACGCATATACTCTATGCATTTATCGCGACTTACTGAAACTCTCAAACCTTCAGATCGAAATTTGAAATATTTATTACTCCTAAAATATTTCCAAGTATGTGAGTTAATGCATTATTAATCTGAATTATAATTACCGGGAGAAATTATTTACTATCAGAAACAAGAATTTATTTTTTTTATAAATTTTCTTTTTTAATGCAAATTTAATTTCCGATACTTGCATTTATCCTTTTTAAGATTTATAAGCTAATGAAATTTGTCTTTATCATTAAATGGAATTTTTAAAGTAAAAATTTAGCTGGTGAATAATATAAAGTAATTGGAATATTGATATATGTATTGACCTTAATAGTTTTATATCCACTTAAAAACGACGATGAAAAACAATTTGGGGATAGATTTCTATATATATATGTCAATCGATTCAAAAATTTAAATTCAATTAAAATTATATTAATTGTAATTATTATGATTTTCCTCTTAAATGACATTTTGAACACTACTTGATTTTATTTTTTAAATATTAAAAAGGAGTGAATTTATAAGTTTTTATTTGAATTTGAATATTAATTGAAATCAGAAGAGGATAAAGATACTTGTTTGCGAAAATTAAACAGTACACTATATGAAGAAATAAGATTAAATTTAAAATTTGTTTAAAAAAGTTCTTAAAAATTTTCTTCTTAAAAATGTTAATTTTTAAGAAGTTTTTAAAAAATTAAAAATTAAACAGTTAAATTAAAATTAAAAATTGTATGAGTACTACTGTTAAAACCGGCATTTCATAATTTTGCTTTCAAATTCCCTGACTAAAATCCTTAATAATTACGAATTTATTAGTAAATTATACCGAATTATTTTTTTCAGTGTAAATTTTATAATAAAAAAAATTATTTATAATTTTCTTTTATAATTTCACTTTTATAATTTCGTACTAGAAACTGTAAATGTAGTCATAATTTCAGTAGTTCAATAATTTCAACAATAGCCATACCTGCGTAGAAATGAACAGTATGGCATAAGGCTGGATCATAATCGCGAGCCAGCCATATACCATATCATTGCCAGACTTATGCCAGCCTGTTGCCATACGGTAAAGTATGGCGTTAGACTAGCAATAATAAGAAGAAATCCAAACAATATGGCATACGAGTTACGCAAGCAGGTATAAGTATGGCAGTAGTATGGCGTATGGTTGGCTCGCAATTATGATCCAGTCTTACACCATAATTCCGCCATAGTATTAATTTCTACACAGGTAATTTCTTTAGCAGTTTACTGATCATTATCCTAACGTTCGTAAGTGAAAACTAAATTTTCTTAGTGACTCCGTCACCTATATACGACTGGTAACTTTTTCCTTGTTTTAACCTAATAAAAGGACATTATATACAAGAATGCGGAACGAACAGCCAATTGACTAAAAATCGTGCCATTAATTTAACCGATTTGAATTGATTATGCATTTGAACATATTTAATTATCAGTAAAAGATAGTGGTGGAATATAAATTACAATTTCCTTTGCCTTGATTTTTAAACGCCAGTTAACCTGATTTGTAAGAAAAATGTGAAACGTATATTCTCGTTCGCGATTAACGTTGGCATATCGGTGTAATGTCCCACACCACAGATGCTATCGTTATTTGTTTTTGATATCGGCCCTGCAAATCTATGCATTTAAGTCATTCGTACATCCAATTAAAATGTATTTCTCATGCGTCCGATAGAATTACTTCTATGCGTACGTTATCACGCATCGATCGCACGTGACAAACGATGCGGCAGGATCGAGTATAGGGGGCTAAATGCTCCGAGTGACTATCGTCCGTTTACACCTCTGCGTGCCGCAAATTTATAACCACTTCGTACTTCCCTGGTTGCACCAATCTGCGCAACGTATCGTGCACGCGCGCTCTCACGTCACACCTATGATTTACTTACCTCGACAGTGCATAGTTATTGACTCTAAACATAACTTTTTTCGTCGCGAATCACGCAATTTCCAATTGGAATGCTCACATTTCAATTAAGGCGACACGTGTTTGTCCAAGCAGCATTTGTCATCGAAAAAAAATTATATATTACCCAAAGAAACCTTCGTTTGCACGTATATATTATTATGCGCATTTTCCCAATTTTATTCATTATCACAGGATGCGATACATTTGATTTAAAAATATTTTACATTGTGCGATGTTACTTTGCAAGATAAAATCTGATTTACGATTACACTGATTGTATTGATAAAACATCAACGCGTTATTTAAGTATAATAATATATTATTCGATCTATTAATAATAACAATGACGATTGCAATTGCATCTATCGTTGGGAAGTAAAATAATTTGTCAAATGCATTTTTAAAATTTAGTTATTACGTGGATATTCAAGAATCGCATAAAGCAAAGCAGAACGTTCGTTGGAATTATGGTCGAATGCGCAGCGTATTCATTCATCATTACTTTTTTTACAAACAGTTATTGCA
>JABFPK010002330.1:0-10305 GCA_022817445.1 Habroteleia sp. ZL-2020
CAGCACTGGCCCAGTTGTAAAATAGTACTGTATTTGTGTTAAATGGAAGTTGGCTCGTAGTATTTCTGGCGTTATCATCCCAGTGCTGGCTCAGAGTTGAAAAACAAATGAATCAGTACTGGCTCAGCATTGACACCAGTACTGGAAATACGGGCGACAGTTCTGAAACAACACTGGGCCATGCTGCAATTTCTTACTGGGTATATGGAACATATATGGCAACATATATGGAACATATATGGCAACATATATGAGACATATAAAAATTTTAAACGTGCATAACTTCCCGTCAAAAAATCCTAGACAATTGATCTTTTGTGCAATTTAAAGAAAAATGAATAAATTTGAACGCTGCGTTAGCCAATTGTTGCTAAAAAATTTTTTGGCTGCAGTGCACGTTGTCAAATTTGGAAATTTTTTTGCACTTTTGACATCTCTTTTTCATCGGGGGGCGGCAGAGGGCAGAATGGATTTTGCATTACCATTTTTATTTATTTATTATTTATTTTTTATTATATTATATTTTATTTTTTATTATAATTTACATGGTTGTAAAGAGAAAGCTTCAAACTATTCAAAAATCAAAGTTTCATCTAATTTGGATCATTTCCAACAAAGATATGACAATTTAAAAATTCGATATTTTTGGCGCATTTTTAAGTGGTGCATTTTTTTTTGCGCAGTGTATTTGGAAAAAGAAACATTTTCATAAAATAGTTCTATCTGTACAATAGAAATTGAGAATGTGCAAAACAGAAAAAAAATTATAAATCATGTAATGTTAAGTATAATAACAGTAAATGTGTTTATAATTATATACTTCTTCAATAATATAATATAAAAGTCGAAGAATCAGCACATTTTGAGTTTAAAATTGTATACATATATATAGTGCTCGTAAAGTTTATTATAAATTTTGTTAACTTTACTTTACTTCTTAATATTTCTATTAAATTGTGCTTCTGATAAGGATCTCTGTGTCCGAAATATACGTAAAACACATTAAATTGTAAAATTTAGTTTAATAAATTATTAACAACAAATTTATTTGAAATGTTTTCTATAGTTTAATTTCAAATAGTTTAGTACATTATTTTTCAAATAAAAGCATATTACTGTTGTTATGGTTGCCTTTGTCAGCTGTAAACATGTACTGTAATAATAATAATAATCGTAAACTACAAATCATAGTATATTATTATAAAAATAAGACTATACAAAAATTTAAGTATATTTCATCATATATCGAAAACGATTAATATATATATATATAATACACATATAACATATACTGCAGTTACTTGAAATACAAAAATAATGCTTTTATTAAATTTATACAAATAAAGTAATCTGAATATATATAATTTTAATTTAAATCTTTAGAAATATGTACTCACTTTTTGTAAAGAAATTCGAGTATCCAGACATGATAAATCTCGATCATCTCTTGTATTGTGAAGTATTTTTAAAGTACTTACTCGTTTGAGAAAAGTTTTAGCTGTCAAAGGTAACTCATTTACGTGACGTGAAGAGTCAAATGTATTTCACTTTGTTTCAAATTTTATCATAAAAACTATGTCAATAAGAACATTGAGAAATTTATTTTTCATAAAAAAAATTACGTAAAGAGTATTTACATATCTATAATTCACATGAATTATTTAATTTTAATGAATAATACTAAAAAATATTTAATAATTATATAAATGGATTATTATTGGACCAATATGTTTTTAATTACAATGCAATATATTGACAAAATTATATTAATAAAATAAATTTGTATTTAAACAGATTCCGAATTTGGGACAATTATTAGGAAAATAAATAAAAATATATATTCGCCAACTGTACTATAATTCTGGCATTTTTTCCTATATAAATAATATTACTATTTCTAATAATTGCCCTTTTTTAGTCCAAATCACCAGAAATTATAGGCAAATTTCCATCTTTCGGTGTATCGTATAAAAATGTAAAAGGTTTAAAAGCAAAATGATGACAATAACTATTCACGATTTGTACATTTTATTAACGTCAACTTGCTTGCATACATCGTTCGAACCACAATCGCAATTTAGCAGCATTTCCGTTTGTATTTTATTGCACTTTTTATCCCGCCAAGGAATTTTTAAGAAGATTCCTACAAAGGTTTCTAACACTAATTTTTTATCCAATGTTATAAGATGAGAATCTTACGAATTTGAAAAATCCGATTTTAAAATTTTATTTGCTTAAAACGATGGGTTCAAAATTGCAGTCGAAATTATATAAAAAACATAAGGTATATTTTATATAAAATATATTATGCATTTATTACTAAAATATTTACTAAATTAATTTATTTAATTTCTGACATAAGATAAATAATAAAATTCTGAGCAAACATTTATGTAAATTGCCTGCCTATATGAAATAGGATATTTCGATTTAAAATTTGAATTGCAGTTTTCATTATGAATAAGCATACTGAAATAATTATATTATTTTATAAAATCCAAGTTTCCAGTTTCGCAAAGATTCTCTTGTAAGGTTGCTGCAAGGATTTCCGTCCTTTCATTTTTCTACCTCTATCATAGGTTGTTTGTTTTAAAAAAATCATGCATTCGACACACTATTCAGCAATCAGGCAAGAATTTATAACTCGGAATCATAATAAAATTGTCGAAAGAAATACGGACCTTTTGTCTTTAATTAGTCTGAATGATAGATATCATTAGGAAAAGTTACGCATATATTTTGTTGAAAAGAGAAATTAACCAAATCAGTGCTGCTTATTTTCATTTTCAGTTATCCTGGAAATATACAGTAAAAATTTTGTTTATCACACTATAACACATATTATCACAGATATTATTCGAATAGCCTACTAAGAACGTTAAAATTCATCTAAAAATCTCCGGAGTTTCATATAAAAATGTTTCATTCTTTTAGCAGAGATTTTTAGAGTTCTTGTCAAAGTTTTATCAGACTTTTATCAGTCGTATATTCTACAACTTAATAAGAAAAAATTTTTTTCGACGTTTATGAAGTTATTGCTAGAAAATCAAAATAGACATTTTTAATAAATGTCTTAAATTTACTGGTTGTTGGTATAAATTAATTCTTAAAATGTTGTCATCATTGGTCTTATAGTTTTTTATAAAAGCTTAAATATTTATAGCAGCACTGTCATTAAATGTATTATTTTCTTTTACTTTTAAAAATGTGCATTTTTAAGACAATGGAGGGTAAAAAACTAAAATGATATTGGATCGATGCGATCATACAATTTGTATGTGTGTGTATGTGTAAGAGTGTGAGCACGGATAAAATTTTGGGAGTGCAACAGCATTTTAGTGGTATTACAGCACCCTTTATAATGTTAAATAGACGGTCCCACTTTAGACGGCAATACTTCCTAAATAGTAAATTTCGCGCTCTTATCGCGGCTGGAGCCTGCAGTCCCACTACTTGCTTAGTGCTGCTGCAATACCACTTTTGGATTGAAAAGCTTTCACTTTGAGAAAAAATTGGCACCAAATCGTACTACTTCGGAGCTCCCACATTTAATACCACAATAGTCCCTCTTGAGAATGAATATCTCCCAAACTTTACTCCGTGTGTATGTTTTGTGTATATGTGTGTGTTTGCCCGCATATGAATATATGTAAAAAAATAAGTGAACGTGGAAGCAAATAAATAATACAAAACAATAATTTGTAAAAATTGATGAAATAAAGAAGACTTTGACATGATGTCTCTTTTTACTGCTATTGTTTAAGTACAACTAAACACATGTCTCTGTTCGTGATATTTCGATTTAAATACATGCTTAAAAAGTAGTACACACTATCTCGATATCAATGTCAAATTACAAACAACTTTTATTCTAGTTTTATTCAGTGTTTATTTTCTGTCACAATTATATACACACGTATTGAAATATTTAAAAAAATGATGTTTCAATATTCACTTAAACTTGCAATACGATAAAAGTTTAATAATAATACAATATACACTTAAAGAGTGTTAACAAAATTATAAAATATATTTTTTAATTATTACAATGAATTATAACTTTAAAATATATTATATAATATATTAAATAAAATTCTAAACTTGTTCTAATCTTGCTTAATTTCAGAATTTGGATTATTTGTAAAATTGCATTCTTTTTGTTTAATTTAATGAATACATTTAACTTAATACATATGTCGTAATAAATGATATGACAATTATTATATTTTATACAAAAAAAAAAATAATTCAGCACAATTATAAAATAAAAAAATACTATATTTTTTATGAGAGCAATTTATTTTGTAATTAATGTGTGTATATAACTGTACTTTAATTACACATGTCTATATGTATTTTAAATATATACAACTTTAATCCTTTGAGATATTTGATAAAATAATTTCAATATATATGCTTAAAAATCTAGATATTAAAGTTTATATTATAAAATGAAGTTTTTATTTATTTTAAATTGTATTATATCATTGCTATAATCATAAGAAATTAAACACAATATCTTTACCAATGACTGTAAAATTTATAACAATTTCTTCAAGTATTGTATAAATTTTACATATTGTGGTATTTATTACAATTTTCCAGTTCGAAAAACAAAATTATGGGGACACATTTCAAATGAAATACGGTTATCTGAGGCAAAAAAATTAGTATGGTTTCTCTAATATTTATAACATTTCAATTATTATTAAACTGAAAAAATGTCATCAAATACCAGCGATATTCGCAATTGATTTGAACATATGTATCTATAAAAATGTTACGTTTTTTCATGCCAACTTTACTTTTCGTGTTTTATTTGACGTATTAAATGCAACAATTTTTGCTTACATTTTTTATTAGCAATTGCTTTTATTATGTTCATCTAGGGACGTAAATTGTATTCTTTCAGTTGCAAATAGCATAGTTCAAGAGTGATAGTATAGTTGAATATTAAAAAATATTGTTTAGCAAAATAGTATTTTTAAGAAATGTTATTTTTTTGAAAAAATTTTATTTTTCTATAAAGAGGTTTCTTCCAAGTTGAAATTTATACTTTAATAAAATTGTAAACTCAGTCTTATTGAAAGCTGAACGATTTATCATATTAAAGTAATGTATTCGTTTAGCTAAAAATAAAAGGCTGGAAATATTAATTCTTATATTACATTAAGTTAAATACAATTGTATAATTATGTATTGAATCTTTTATTGGTATGAGAGAAATTGTGTTTAAATAAATATAGATATATATAATATTACTTTTATAAACAAAATCTAAAGTTCATAAATAAAAAAATCAATAACATATTTTAGAAATAATGAATTATTATTTATTATAAACATTTTTGTGTATAAAAATATTATTAAAAAATTAAATTAATACACTGAAATTTAGTTACTTATTGATATAAAATTATAGAATTATTATAATTCCATAAGAGCTTATATATTAATTCTACTATATAACAAATAAAAAGACAATTTAAACAAAATTTATTATTTTTTTAAATTAAAATTTGTGAAAAATATATATTTTATATACATATTATATTTTGAAACAAGTATATTATATTAAGTATATATTTTACAAAAATAATAAAAAAAATTATCGAATTTATATTAATATAATATATTTATAATATATATTAATATATTTATTAAACAATAACAATTATAATAAAAAAATAATTTTAAAATTTATAAATTACAGATTATCGAATAATAATTTTTAACTTTCTTATATTTTTCCATAGAACAAATATATATAAATACCAATATAACTATATGTATATACATGTAAGCAAAAAGAATAATAAAAATATTTTAATATCGTCAATCAAATCACAGTTATACGAGATTTAATTGAAATAATATTTACCTACAATGCCAATACAAAAGTTTTTTATCATATTACTTTCATAAAGTTATCGTATGTTAATTGTAGTAAAATCTGACGATTATATGGGCAGCTATCTGTTTGGATAAATTTTATATTACATTTGAATAAATTTAAAATAATTTAAGAAAAATTAAATAAAAGACAATGACAGATAGACTAAATTATACAAAATATATAAGATAAATTAATTTTATAAGTTTTACAAACCAAATTCAAATATTTTGAAATAAATATGCTTAACTCTATATATATATATATAAATATTAAGAAGAAAATTTATAACTTTATTATAATTGCACATAATGCTTATAGTTTTAATTGCTGTGAATTAATGTCATATCACATAATTCGAAAATAGAAGTTATATTACACAATTTCTCTCAGTAATGAGTATCCCCTTAATTTTCAAATTGTGACTTTATAAATTAATTCATGATAGAAATTTTAAAAGTTAAAAAAACAACATAAATAAAGTAAAACACATATACACATATATAATTAATATTATAGAGATGCGTATTTATTATCTAAATAAACTTATTATTCGAATAAATTTGTCGGATGATATCGATGAGTACAAAATTATATATACAAACAGAGATGGAACAGAGGATTGCGAGGGTTTGGTCTCTCGACTACAAGCCCCATTCACACCGATGTGCTTTTTCAAATACATATTAAGTTTTATTTAAACGCTCGTGACGATTCGAAAAAGCTTCAATAAGTCCAGTCGAGGAGCAAAAAAGTCCAGCCTTCTTTTTCTTCTTTAAGCTACGCAGCTCGTTTTGTTTGACAAACGAAGAAGATCCGAGTGTTTTTCTATTTCCTGTTTTCTTTCGTCGTATTTTTCTTCGTCTTTCCTTTTTCTTCTTGATCTACTCGAGAACGTTATCGAAGAGTGAAGGCTTTTCGTTCGCGCCTCGATTACGCTTCAGGCGCTCGTCGAGGCGAGAAGATAATCAGCGAGTGTCTGAGGCAAACCGATCATCGTTGATCTAGAAGACCGACGGCTCACGGTTCACCATTCTCACCAACAAAACACAGACAGTTCTTTACCATGTTCGCTGCTGTGCCTCCAAGTTGTCACGGCTTGTGCTTTCATCTACAAAATAAACGAGTTATTCCAATTAATCAATTTTTCAAACTCTTTTATTATTATTTCATGTATACAATATTCAATAAATTAATTATTTCAAACATTCTCACCTAAAAATCTTTATTACTGCATTTTTAAAAATTTGTAGTTATAAAAATAGACCTTTATATATATATATATTGAGATATTTGATAAAATAATTTCAATATATATGCTTAAAAATCTAGATATTAAAGTTTATATTATAGGAGGCTGTGATGAAAGTCATTTCTAACAATCTAAATCAAATGCTCATTATGCGTTTTTATTTTGTTTTGCAACATAAGAATTATGATTTATAATTTACTAGATTGTTTATATAATTTTCAGTTTCTGTAATCTGGATATATTACGCAATTCTATACGTTGAATTGCTGAAATTGATTTAATCTGAATTAGTTCATCCTGATTAAGCAATTCATTTATTCAATAAATGTTTGTGTGATTCCAAATATATAATAATAAATTCACGTATAAAATTTATAATCGAACTAATAATGATGGCGCTGATATTTGACCAACGTCAAAATGATACCAGTGGTAACTATTTTTGACTTGTTGTGTTAAGCGTCACAAGCATCACATTATCTATATCACGATTTAGCAGTATTAATATAATAATAAAATAATAGCAAAAAATGGAGTTGGTATTAGCATCCCCATTTTATTAACATCAGTTTGTCAACATTATTTCAGCATTCATCCAATTTAATTCGTTTAAGGATAACAATAATTAATTGTATATAAATATATTTATATATATATTTTGTATATATCATTACGTTTAATGGAAAATAATGATATAATTTTCTTATACAGTTTCCTATAGATAGGATTTTTTTAATATAATATCAGAGTGTATTTGAAATTTGCACTTGATTATACCGTTTAGTAGTATTACTTAGGAAATAGGAGGCTGTGATGAAAGTCATTTCTAACAATCTAAATCAAATGCTCATTATGCGTTTTTATTTTGTTTTGCAACATTTGTTCTAAGAGTGATTCAATCGAGTGATTAATGCATTTCAATATTAAGAAAACTTAAGTCTATTAAGACGTTGAAGATGGCACTCCTTAAGTTTCAGTTGAATATAAACGAGATATCTCGTGATGGTCGTTTCTCGTACGCAACGTGTTAAATTTTCATAATCAAATTATAATTTCATAATTATTATTTATACTAACTAAAAAGTAGCAAAGTTTAATAATAAAATCATTTTATGAAAATTATTATGTTAATTTAATTCATAACTGTGAACATTTATATACACATAATAGACCTTAATTATTATTAAATTAATTTTTGTCGATATGAGTGATATCAATGAATTTTTTATTGTGAATATTTTCCAATTATATACTATGTAACAATAATCTTGCATTTTTACTAAATCATAGCCAGAATCACATAAAATGTACATTTTATGTAAACTTTATGTAAATCTACTTTATCATTATGCTTAAAATATATGTAAATAATTTATATTGGAGAAATATGGAAAACTTAGTTTTACTTTCTTACATAAATAAACCAATAATTTTATTTGAAAGATAATTTACTCTAAACAATTATAGTTATAAAGTAGATTTTGCTTCTATTTTTTAAATAAATTAATACCCATGTAAACTGTTTACGCTAATAATGCAGCATGATGAAGAAGGAGATTGATTTAAATTTTATATTAATCGTTCATAATCAGTGGTTATCAAGCCATATTTAATGATGTATGAATTCTAATGCATTATATGTGGAGTATATATAATTTTATTAGTATTATTTTTATAGATTATTAAGGTGAAATACTACACATCTCCCAAATCAAATTTGACGTACCTTAACTTTGGAAGAATTTTAAATAATATATTATTATTTTTTTTCTTCTAAATTATTTCCTGATGAATTTATAAATGATTTGTATTTTTACATTTTAAACCATTTTCTATGGGGAAATTTTTGTCATACGTTTTGGAATCATAGAAATAATTTTGAATTATAATATTATATATATAGAAAGATTAAATATTAATGATATAATAGTTTAAAATAAAAACTAAATTGCAAGATGCGTTAAAATGCTCAGAAAAATAAGATAATCCAAAATTCTCTCGAATAACTTATATTATTCCACTTTATACTAAAAGTAATAAAATAATAACATACTATGTATATAATTAGAATACATCCCCATTAAAATAGTATATTGAAACATACATTTGCATAGAGAAACGAAGACAATTCCCGGCCACAAATGCTTTCTGACCAAATACATATATATATTTTAATATATCACTTTTAATATGGATAAATCATTAAATATATTAAGATCGATCATATAATATAATATTTAAACAATTAAAAATTAATTTAATATTATTAATCAATTTGAACTTCTCGTCAAGTTTGAAAATAATATTTATGTTAAAAGAAAATTAGACATTACAATAGCATTTTCTTTTAAAAAATGTATAAAATGAATGATGTAAATAAATAATACAAATATATAAAATGATGGAACGATGGAAAAGAGGAAGTTGAGAAAAGGAAACAAGGAAAAAAAGCTACAGAATCAGAGGCGATAGAGAGTACGCTCACAGTATCCTTTTGCTGACCAAAGAAAAGGAATATCTTTCGTTCTGCGAGCGCAACGGAAGTCAGCGTTGATTTATCGAGTATACTCAGTTCCTCCTTCATGCTTCTCAAGCTGCCGGATACACAAAGGCGTCGTGCCGTGTAAAAAAACACAAGCATCAAACGATAAGCGTGATTTTCAGTCACAGCTATGAATTAAATGAATAACAATAATCAAATAAATTATTGTTTATTATATTTATTTTGTTGTTAATTATAAAACGATATACTTTTCAAAGTTATATTGTATTTGACGTATTTGATGTAACATTAAAAGATAAAATTTATGCTTAAAAAAAATTAGATAAATAAAAGGTTATTATTTTAAAATTAATTTTTATAATAGTATAATATAACAATAAATTGTTATACTGTAAATTGTAATTGTTATATCTATACTGTATCCTTATGAAGTTAATTAAAACCGAAAAAATATTTAGTAATAAGTGAAAATTTTATATATTGCTGTAAATGACTTCTTGAAATTAATGTTTTATACGATTGTTTCTGTGATACAACTTTACATTTACATTAACGTCCAACTTACTAGCCATTTATGATGATATTTTATTTAAAACATAAATGTAACGCAATTGTATATATAAGGAAATTCTGTCGTCTACTAATAAACCTTTATAC
>JABFPK010002331.1:0-10305 GCA_022817445.1 Habroteleia sp. ZL-2020
ATAATGAATAGTATTTAACATCATTCGTAATGTTCACACCTTTAAAATTACAGAAATCCAACACCTGAAGTAACCAGCATTATTCCAACCAAATGGATGCCTTTGCATACTGACGAATTTGAATTTTTGACTATTGAAAGACCAAACAGTATTTTCATGAGGAAACATTTCCTCGACAAACGAATGGACTTTTGGAGAAAGATACCACATGAAAGTTTCCCAGAAACAATCAAATTAAAGGATGAACTTTAATCATATCTGTAAAAATGTATAAAATATTTGTATCAAAATTAACTACAATTTTAAGTAAATTTATGACATACTTCATAATATAATTAATTGATCGTGTACAATTTTAAGAAAAAATTAAGAACAATAATATATTTTTGTATTCTTGCAATGGTGATACATTGTTTAGTCATTTATTATTGTTTAATTGTAAAAGTATATAATATATTAATTCTACGTGACTTTCAAGATAATTTTATAAATAATGTTAAGTGCAAATATTAGTAGAAATATCTAAAACTTACACACAATTGTTAGCTATTATTTCGTCTGGATCCATAATTTTATTATACTTCGAAAGTCAACAATAACAACATAGTGACTTTATTAAAATAAATAATAATGTTATAAGAATAGAAATTAAAAAAAAATTATTATGCATATATATATTTTTTTTCACCATATATATATATTGTATATACATACGAATGTAATGTATTATAATTGTAATAAATTTCATACATCTGTCACGAAATTTTGTTGTATTTTGTTGACTCCTTGTGAAATGCCAGGCATAACATACAGCATAACACTCGAGGAAAAAAACGCACCACTTAAAAATGCACCGAAAATACCGAATATTTAAACCGTTATATTGTAGTTGAATATGATCCGAATTATAGATGATACTTTGAGTTCTGAATAGTATGAAGCTTTCTCCTTACGGCTATGTTAGTTCGCAGGATGAAAAATCCCTTCCGACCCTTGCCACCCCCCGAAGAAAAAATCAAGTCTTCATCAACTTTATCACAATTGTATCGAATTGGGACAAATAAATTTTTTTACTACGGTACAAGTTCTCGCAAAGTTGGACAATTTTTTACAATTTTGACTTCACCTTTTCTTCGGGAGGTGAGAGGAGCGGAAAGGATTTTTCATCGTGCTAACTAACATGACCGTAAAGAGAAAACTTCATACTATTCAGAACTCAAAGTATCATCTATAATTCGGATCATATTCAACTGAAATATAATAGCTTAAAAATTCGGTATTTTCGATGCATTTTTAAGAAGTGATACGTTTTTTCCCGAATATATTTCCAGATATTGTTATTCAATTCATTAAGGTGAAATGTCGGTTCTAATGTCATGGGATTAGGATGTTTTTAATTATTTCTTTCACAACAATGAATTAATGTTTCTAATCAATTTTATTCATTTTTTTATAAATGGAAGAAATATATGCATTGTACGGTTATAATAGTTTTTCAATAGTTATAATGATTTTTTGTAAAGCATTTTTTGTCACATCAAAAATACCTGACAAAATATCACAAAAATTATTGAAATAAGTCACTCCACTTGTCATGAATAACAATTTCATAAACCGAAAAATTGCGTGAATATCATAATAAACATTAATATATTATCATTTAAATATTATTTAAAATAACACTAATTCTAGTGAAATCGATTAGAATTCTTGAAATCGAGTTAGGGTGTTTGTAAATATCTTTTTCCGAGCGTTGAATTAATAATTAAAAAGGCTTTTCCGAGATTCTTAATAGTTAGGAGAACGGTATAATAAATAAATAAATATTTTACTTATTTCAAAAATAATATTCTCCCGTAGTGATGCAACCGCTGAAAAGTTTCAACTAATATTTTTAGATTTTTATAAGAAATCCATTTCAAATAACCCTAATCGAGTAATAAACGCTTGAACCTTCACCTTAATTTGCTCTAGTAAAAATGATTTGAAATCGACGTTTAACATTCATTTGTTTAGGTAGGTGCTCATATGTTAAATGCATATGCTTGAAAGATTAAATGAAAAAACCTATATGACTTTCCTGTTTACTCTTATGTATGTAGTTAATACAATCATAAAGACGAACATCCAAATTGTTTGCTGCAAAACTAGCCTGACTTACGGTTATGTGCACTTCAAGCCACTTCGAGCTGCCAAATTGCCAGTGTTTTAGCGCCCACTATTTATTCATGCTTAAACCTATAAGGTGTAGATGTGACGATTACCTCGACTATACCGGTGGTGATATCGACGTTTGAATTTAATGAAGTTTTGAATAAATTTTTTTTCTGAACAAAAACACAAAAATAATTTTTTTAAACAAAAATATTTACGTTTTATTTGAAATATTTCAATTGATATAATACAATGTTACTTTTTTTATCATTTACCGTAACCTGTACTAAGTTACCGATAACCGATGCAACTATCTTATTTATATGGCAGAATTAATAAAAGTAATTAATAAATAAGTAATATATATAATACTATAATGTAAAGGATAACAGTTTATTCAAATTTTACATTTATAAAATTTTGAAACTATGATAAATTTTATTTTTTCAATTCTAGAAATTGACGTTTGCACGTATTTTTCTCACACATTATAATTAACAGTTTTCCACTTCCTTATATCATATTCATTTAATTACTATCTTACACATAAATTACTGTCACTCTGTCTAATATTCTGAAACGAAAATGATAGTTTTCTTTGCAATAAATGATGGCTGCCATCACTTTCAAATACCAATCACTCGCAAATTCTTTCACTTCTGATTTCTCTTATCCCAAAAATAGAATATTTGTAATATTATATAGACATATGCTTAATTTTTGTTCCCAAACGAAATTTTTATATGGATTATGTGATAAAAAATTGTTCTTATTAATTTTATAGCGACTATTTTGAATATTTAACAAATAACATACATAATAATATATATATAAACGGTTATAACGATTATTAACTATTAAAATTATCTTCTTGTAAACAAAATGATAAAGGGGTCGCCGCTTCATATTTTTTTAATTCTTTCAAAATTGGCTAACTTTTTATCTATAGTGACTCATAAATTACTAAACTCTCTTGTATAATAATAATAGTAATACGAACTCAAAATACATAAATTTGAACTTTGAGTTATCTGTTAAATGAGTTTAATTTAAAAATGTGAGTACATGTGTGCATACCAAAATTGATCGGCCACAACATAATTTATAGCTTCACATATAGTGTAAAATAAATTTAATTGATCCAATTGACAAAAATACAAATGTCAATATTTTTCGAAAATATTAAGGCGATGTGTCACTCGTTGTGAATGCTTGAATTGTTAGAACGCCAAAAGTATATTTTCGCAAATATTAAAACGAATAATTTAAATTTTTAAAAAAAGGTTTGACCAATCCCTAGATAATTAAATTTGAAATATTTTACCTATTGCAACATTCGTCATAAAGCTAACTATTGGAATAAAAAAGTATGTAAAGTGTGCTAACCTATATATATATGACGAATGTAGCAATAGGTAAAAACTGTTGTAAAATATTCCAAATTTAATTATCTAAGGATTGGTCAAACGATTTTTTAAAAATTTAAATTATTCTTTTTAATATTTGCGAAAATATACTTTTGGCGGCAATCTGACAATTTAAACATTCACAACGAGTGACATATCGCCTTAAGAGAGACTTGAGAACCGAAACAATACCATTGCCAACATTCCCCGCGTTTTCAAGGTGAAAAAAAAACTTCTCCTCCGTTCGGTGAGGGAATTGAACTTGTGCTACCTACGATTCGACGGTCGACCCTTAGCAAGCAAACGCCTTAACTACAAGACCAAGCTCATGTTTAGAAAAAATAATTTTAATATCTAACATTTTTTCTTCAGACTGCCAATTTAAATTGCTTTCAAATAATTGTTTTCTGTATTTTCCTACCGTGTATTGAATAAAGTTAAAAATTTCATACAAGCTTACAACGAAGGGAAAATTCTAAATCGTATTTTTCAGGTATCCAGATAAAGACTAGGTATTTTCAGTGGTTTACAAACGTGAAAATTTGAAGCAATACATTTTGTAGTTAATTCATAAATAATACGTAATCTAACACGTAATAAACAAAAAATATAAATAAATATATATAAGCAGTTGCGCAAACTACTATGAAGATCATTTTAAATAAAAATAAAATAAAATAGATAAAAGAAAGGTGGAAAGCGTGTAAAACACAAAGGCATCGCGTGACTATTTAGTTTAGTAATAACGGTAGATAAAAATTCAATTTACCATCACAAGCAATAAAATACATTAAAACATGTAAATTCCATTATGTTTATTCATTTTCAAAAACACTTGAGAATTTAAATATAAACAATTTATTTTTTGGGAATAGAAAATTGTCAGAAGGGGATAAATGAATAATTTCAAAAGTTTTAATGATTTAAGCCAAGAATTTAATTAGAAAATTATTCTTTCATCGTTTATGTTTTATTTGATCTCGAGCAAAAAAAATCTTAAACAAAACATAATAATTTTAATTTGTTCATTTCAAAAAAATGTGTAGAATATTGAAATGTAACGGATTATATCAAAAACCGTTTTTTTAATCTCAAAAATGTGTGTGTTTTGTCTAACAAATTTCGATTCAAAACATAACCTAACATATATATAGTCACTCAAATGCAACATTATTTCCATAATATACATTTTTTATTCGTGTAAATTCGTGTTTTTATCCTAGAACCATTTATAAATCGGGAAGTTACTCCCAGCATCAATGAATCGTTCCTACAAAATATATTTTTATCTTTTTTTCATTTAAAACATTTACATATATGTAATAAGGAAATAAATAGGAAGGATTCAATGACGCTAGGAGTACGGATGTGCTTCTTCCCACTTCTCCGTTTTCGAAATCTCGTTTTTTATTTCTCCTAATTTCTATTTCTCGCTGAAGCAATTCTCCTTCGCTTATTTCCCGTCGGCGAGAAATCCTTAAATTGCAACGATTGTTTTAATTGACCAAGAGTAAAATTTGGTAGCTCAATAATTGCACAGAATAAATTACACCTAACTTCCGTCTATTAGCATAGGCGGGACCGGAATTCGCAATATATTCATATTTTCAAAATGCCGAATGTGGGACTACTACTTTGCTCTGATTGGGTAGCCCTCGGTTTGTTCTTTCGGTCGTTTCAAACGTGAATTGCAAAGTTTTAAAACATAATTGGACGATTACTCGGGACTACCGATCTGTAGGTCATAGTGATTCATATTACTTATTATACAATTTTAAGATATTTGAATTTAACGTCATTATTGGACGGACCTCTACTGTTGATTATTGATCATTACGTAAATAAGTGAAGAATGTTAATTGTGTGTAAATAGATTGCGGATATGTAGAACGGAGTTCGAATTTATGATCTTACTAGAAGTGTGGCAAAAGATACTACATATTTTGCATATTTTGTCTTATCTTCCGTTTAATCGAATAAAGTAAATTAATAGCTTCTTAAATAGGTAACTACAATGGGGAAAACTGAAAACAATTTAGCAAAAAGGAAAAAAATGTTTGAAAACATAAACTAATGTATTTGGTAAACATAAAGTAAATGCAACTTCATATCTTTTATAATTTATTTAACATTTACAGATTTTATGGTCCATCATTATAAAAATTTAATTAACAGAAATAGTAAATTTGATTTAGTAGCCAAATGCATAATAAAAAGTTAGTAATAATAATTATTGCATTAAACAATATATTATATGCAACCCCTTAATAGATCTAAATTGAGTGCACAATATAATTATTTGTTATTTAAGATTAGCAATATATTTTATCCTCGACCTCTAATATGTCTATAAGCTTGGAACTCGTTATGCCTTGTTGGGATAACGTTTTTTATCCCATCTACTTCTAAGGAAATCATGTGTTTTTTCCTTGAAGTGTACTTACAATCTATTATATTTTACTAAATATAAATAAAATGTTTATTCAACAAAACTATTTTTTAATGCAAATATTTTTGCTATATATATTTACTAAGGATTTAATATAATATACGTAATAGAAAGTAAACAAAATGAAAGAAAGTCTCTTAGAAGTGATTGCAGATATATGTGATAGATATAATTATTTTTATTGTATTTATAATTTTTTTAAAAGTGATCTTATTTGACCCTTAATGCCAAAATGATGAATTTTTAAACAAGTAGTATAAATTAAAAACCAACTAATGTTTACTGTAAAATTGGTGACACGTGAAACAGGTTTATTTAAAAATAAATGCATTTTTTAAAAACATTTTATTTTATCAAATTCATAATTTATAAAAAGAACATAAATCATGAAGTAATAATCAATAATTATCAACGACATTTTATGTAACGTTAATGTTTAATCCACGAGTAATGAAATCGTTTCTTTAATATAATAGTTAAGGAATCGTTGATAGTCCACAGTTACAGTTTGACCGTCTTATAGTGAACAACGTTTCATAAACACTAAGAGAGTTAATTGTTAACTCGGTTTAAACTGTATCTGCAACTTTAAACGACAATAATTTTCTAAGTTATTTTTTATTTTCGATTCTTCGAAATTCAATATTTTATTGTGTGAAATTGTTCCATTCAAAATTATTTCTATCGACTTGATAAAATGACATTTCTCTTTTTGTCTAGTTTGATTTTATACGCGGCTAATTTGATTTTTTCCCAGCCTACTGTAACTATTCGAAATGGTACTTTAGAGGGAATATATGAGCAAAGCAGAAATGGACGAACATTTGCTTCGTTTAAGGGAATCCCTTATGCTTTGCCACCAATTAATGAGTTGAGGTTTGAGGTAATAATAAATATTTTATAAGATATTTAATTCAAAATAAATAACATTATACAATTTGTATATGTAAACTTGTAATGAAATTGCAAAAACAAGGACAACGATATATAAACATTAGTGCTTAATAAATACCACAACAATCTCTACGTTTACCTTACTTCATTGTTAATGTTTATATATCATAGTCGTTTTTTATAATTCAATTACAAGTTCTATTTTAGCTTAACACATATCTTACTTTTCTCTATACAGGTATTCTATTTTCAGAAATCAATTTAAAAATAAATGTTTTGTTTACTATTAAATGTTTATAATTTATTCATTTTAGACTTGTAAATTTACATTTAAAAAATATAATTTTTTTCTATAATTTAATTTAAAATATACTTACTGTTTCAATATAAATATAGGCAGAAATTACTAACAATTATTTAATATTAATTGCAATTGTTAGATCATCCGAACAAAGCATAATCTCAACAAATTAAAATTAAATTTTTAAGAGTATATTTTCAAAATCCTGATATCTTTGAAATCACTTGGAAACATTTACATTTAAAAATTCATTTCGCATAAAATTTTTTTCAAAAATATAAATAAATTATAAGAGGCTAATTTGATACGTTTTTCTAAGTTTTAAATTTTTCAAAAATTATAAATATTTAAAATTATGATAAAACTACTTTTTGTGCCCCACATATGGACAAACATACAACAACTTTCTCTTCAACTTCTCTTTCTGTGACTAATATAGGTGTGAATAGTAATTTCAAATATAACTTTTAATGATGCAAATTTCTTAAATTAATTACAAACATTATTCTAACAAGTCCCATGTAACTTGTTATAAACAAAAGAATAACAAATACAGCATGTTAAATAACAATTAGTATATGTACATTTTCCGTTCGACAATATAAACATTTTGTTGATATTTTTATATAACGTATATCTATCGATATTTCGGCGTTTAAAGTCATAAAAAAATAACGTAAATATATATCAAATTATCAAATTTGCGTATGAAATAACCACCTGCGGCCAATTGAAATGATTATAATATTGTTATCATACAAATACTTTATAAAAACCAAATTAGATATTCTAAGGATTTGTTTTTTTTAATATATTAGATGTTAAAGTACTTTCATTCTGAATATGCAATTGCTCTTTGTATAAGCGAAAGCGTAAAGTCTATTATATATTTATTTTTAAAGTAACGTACGAGATTTTCATCTGATTATTTTGCAATTAATCACAATGAAATAACTGTGTTGCATTAGTAACAAACACTAAAACTGTCGTTAATTTTGTGATACCATTACAATTACTGAAATTAATGTTCTTGGGTTACTCTAATGATTTTTTTTCGCTTATTCATCAATTAAAAACCAATCAATTAGGCGACTGCAATTAAAGTAAATTACACTTCAGTTATTAACGAGAAAATTTTGCAATTATGGGGGTTATACAATAAGTGTTCACTAATTATGACGCAGCGTTATGCTTTTATTTACTCTTTGGTTTACTTTGCAATTCGGTTGATAAAAAAATAATACTGATGTATGCAAATTTATTCATTTGTTATAATTTTTAAATAACAAATAAATCACTTTGCAAATTTTTAATATTAAAAGAATTGAAAAAGTGATATTTTTCTAAGTCAAGAGTTTTTGTTTCATTGTTTGCGCAGTTCCTTTGTTTATTCGATGAAATAAATTATGTAAGGGAAGCATTGTTTTATTATAAAGATAATACAGCGTAAAATAACGTAATGCGGCATATGATTTGATACATAAATCTGGGTTATAAAAATGTGCTAAACCAGTCATAACGGTTTTGCACATGCATCTGTGATAAAATCGGTGTCGAAATGAATTGCCTTGCACTTGACTATTTAATAAAGCAATAAAGTTATATATTTTAAGTAATTAGTTAGGTAATAATAATTACCACAAATTGAGACGATCATAAACTATTTTCTGTGAATAAAATATTTTATTATCAAATAAATGTTCAACTGTAAATACGAAGTGGCGGAGGCGTTCCAACCTAACCTCGCCTCTCTAACTACATCGAACCTTGATAATAATAAATGTAAAATTAAATAATAAAGTTAATAGAATTATTATAAAATATATAATTTAGAATTTAAAATGTTTACTATTCAAAAAATATTTATAAATTCGTTGCATAATATGATTTGTATTGTATATATCATGATTTATTTTATTTATTTATTTGATTTCATATTTATTTTAAACACGAGACAAACTAAAAACCTACGTGCTAGAACGCGCCGGCATAAAGTTAGTACAGGTACAATTCTATCAAATGTGCAATGCAATGAGATAGGTTAGCGTTAGATTAAATGTAGAATGGCAGCGATAACGCAAGTCTGCTTCAACGGAGTTAGGGTGTTTTTAAATATTATTTTTTTGTTATTGAATTAGTTATTATGTAAATATTCACACGCTTCTTAATTAATTGGAGAATACTACATTAAATAAAAAAATAATTTTAATGATGTAATTTTTCTTAATTTATGGAACTCGTTTTTTTTCTACCTCAAAAACTAGTTCCGTACTTTCAGCAACAATGCACAACAAAAAATGTATCTTTTGCAAAAAAAATATTTTTCCAGAATGATAAAATCGTCTGAGTATTTCAAACTAAATTTATACGTTTTCATAAGAAATATATTTGTAATAACCCTAATCTAGTAATTAATGCTTGAACAACCACTTTAAACCATAAATCTACTTAATATTTTACATTAAAAAATTGAAAAAATGAAAAATGAAAAAAAAATTGAAAACATGTTTTCTCACAATAATAAGCATATAGATCAATTAAATTTGTATAGGCCTTTTTTCGTAAGGTATTTCGAAATATTCTCAGAATATTATTATTAAAATTAGAATTGTAATTTCTTAAAAACTTGTTGCAATTAAATTGGACTATTTTCTGTACTTTTTAGCCGCCGAAGCCTGCTGCTGGTTGGTACGGTGTTAAATCTGCTCAAAATGACTCGAATATTTGTTCACAACGAGATATTTTCTCACATTCGGATGTAATTATGGGTGATGAAGACTGTCTGTATATTAATGTTTATACACCCAATACACCCGATTACAGTTGTGTAGATCGTTGTTCACTTAATTATCCTGTAATGTTATGGATACATGGAGGTGGCTTCGTATCGGGCGCAGCAACTGAACCCTATTATGGACCTAAATTTTTACTAGACTTCGACGTTGTATTAGTTACATTTAATTACAGGTAAATATCTATTCTTCCTCTGCCTTAACAAAAATTTATTAAATTTTGTTTCGTAGCAAATCTCTATTATTATAAAATTGTAATATAAAATGACAATAAGAAAAACATTCAAAATACAGAGGACAAGTTAAACA
>JABFPK010002332.1:0-10305 GCA_022817445.1 Habroteleia sp. ZL-2020
GCTATAGATTATATCTCTCTGTTACAATTATACTTATTTCCAGAGTTTTGTGTTTAATATATTATATTTAATATAAACTTTAGCAAACAAAATATATGATGCGACTGAACGTTGGAATGGTTGGAGTAGTACTGTGTGATTATATTAGAATAACATTTTTAGAGGACAAACAGAATTATATATAAAAATTATATATAAATATCAAAAATTAAGAAAAACAATCTCGCGACTCTTATGTATATACATACGAGTGACCTTTAAAAATATCATTCTCCAGGAAAGCAACACTATACCAGCTACATATTTTTTCTCTGTGTATATATATACACACAAATGCACACTGGACTTTCCTTCTCACTATATATTTTCTCCTACTTGTTTCAAATCAAAACTAAGCACTTTCAATCTCTTTGTCAAAATTTGATTAACAGAATAGTGAACATAACAAAATAGTTTTTATGTTTCTATATGAAAATTAGTTTTTATATGTTAAGAGACCCAATTAAAAATTATAATAAATTTAGCATGCTGCGAAAATGGAACAAATTTATTGGTTATAAAGTTTAAAGACTTTTGTCAAACAAATTGAGTATGGAAATAAAATCGTTGGAAAACAAATAGGAAATGCAATGTATAGAAATCAAAAATAAGAATTATAATGATTACATAAATACTGTGCTAATATAAGTCAACACCGGGAGTCCCGGGGAGTTATATTAATGTTTTTATTATTTCAAAGAACTTGAAATAAAAAGATAACGATATATAGTGCACATATAATTTATCAAACTAATTTATTTCCTATAAAAAGAATTACTGCCTTCTGCATAACTATTTCTAAATATTTTATTAGTCATTTTATATTTAAAAATTGTATATAAAATAAAAAGCTTTTCCAAAAAATAAATGACTTATTTAATGTTTGATTAATTATAATAATTATAATATAAATTCCAGAATTGATATTGATATACAGAATTGATAGAATTGATATCAATTAAATTATATGAAAAATATGTAAATAAAATTGTAATAAATAGATAATAAAATCAATATTGTATTAATCATATATTGGTGAAAAGGTTTATAGATTTAGTTACGAGTGCGGATAATCAGTTTCTGAACGATATAGTGCGGCATCGTTTATATATTTAAATCTATTTATAATCCTGATAACTAGCCTAATAAAATTATAGCTTAGGAGAGCAAAATTAATCTTTGCTTCCATACACTATAATGAAATCCAAAATTTTTCAACTAAGCCAAATATACAAATAAATATATGTCACTTTTACATAAAATATCTTAATATAATTTGATTAAAATTATTGTTATAAATTGATAAGATAAATATCAACTTTTATTTTTATTAACAAAAAAATTATCAATTTTTAATTCACAAATATTATACTAAATACGCTAAAAGTTTATTAATTCGAATATTATAATTTAAAAAAGTTCTTTATTTAATTAAAGATATAAATGTTTAGTTACATTTTATAATTTCATGTTCCATTTTTAAAACAATGTATACATGCTATTTATCTATTAATTATGCTACTAAAAAAATTTAATATCAAATTAATTATGTATTCGTTATAATTTAAAAAAAAGAATACAAATTTCACATAATTAATATTTGGTTTTTAATAAAATGTTAATCAAAATGTTAAAATTACTTATTTTATATTACAGGTTAAATAGAAATATTGTTTTTTAAATAATAAATTTTAAATATCAAAAATTGCATAACATGGAAGAAAAATATTTTTATAAAATTTTGAATAAAAAATATTTACTTGTTCAATTAAAAATACTTTGTCTATGTGTTTAAGCAAATCTTCTGCGTAAAATCAAGAACGTTGTTTTTGTCGATATTTTCATGAAAAAAGCCCTCGTTATTTCACTTCAAATCAGCCAGTCAGGCGATAAAAACAATCATAAAAGTCTGAGTTCAGTAGCGTTCAAATTCGGCCATCAACATTCAGATATGGTTCATGAATAGGCCGCGACGTCGGCACGTGTCAAAGGGACATCTCTCAAGAACGCATGCGTGTAGCGATGAATTCAAGATGGCCGGCTTCCCCACTGCGCGCGACACGCAAAGCCAGTTTTCGCGAGCGCACGCATTCACGCAATATTTTTGAACGCATGCCTTACATACTCACCGCCATAATTTGGTCGAATTCTAACACGCGTTGTGTGATATTTTTATAAGCTTTCGAATGCACTTGACACGAGATGACAGGCGTCGAGGCTTAACAATGTTCGCGCGTTATTTTAGCGTCGCGGCGGCGCCACTCTCGACCCGATTGGGCGTATTTTATTGTAGAGGGGAGATCAAAAAGTGGGGTTCAAAAGGGGACGGAACGAAGTTCTTCCCATGGAAATTTCGCACGGTCCAACGCCAAAAGTTTGACTCACGAAAATCCTTTATTCATGCGACGCTCGGTATCTTGGATTCCGCGGCATCTTGTTCTCTTTTCCTCTGATCTGCCGACGAATTCGATCGCCGCTAAAACCAAAGTATAGGTTCATTCTTTGCTTCAAGCTAAAGTGGTTTGGGTTGTTTCATTGGTTCCGCAACACCGTTTAACTCAATTATAAACCGCGAACGACGCAATTTTGAGTTCAAATACTGAGACACTTTATAAATATATGCATAATTCTCCTTTACTAGGTATTAAATATTATGTTAATTAATTTTAATAACAAAATATTTAATTTAATTACACATTTTTTTATATTAATTTTTCATTGTATATATTTTTAACGTTATATAGATTTTTTTTATTTATAAAACTGATAACTATAATAAAGAAATAAAGTAATTTATTTTAAATTAAACTTTAAAGTTCTAACGTTATAACTTTATATGTTATTATTTTCATTTGTGGTAATATTATTTACGCGGAGTATAATATTGAATATACAGTTTATCATGATATGCAGTTAATGGCTATTTTGATTGAAAATTTAAGAACATTTCGTAAAATTGTTTTAAATATAAACTAAAAGTTTATATATAATAATTATTAAATGACAGATAACAAATTTCATATTAATTAAATTAATATTACTTGCAAATGAAAATCCATTTCAAAGATACACTTTAAATAGAAATTTTAATATGTATATTTTTAAAAAATATTTCACACATATACACACGCAGATTACTTTTTAGAGAGAGATTGGATATATACATGCATAAAGTATTAAATTAAAATAAATGACAAATAATTTTAAAAATAATTATTTTAATATTATTGTTAAATTTGTTACAGAGTATTCCAGGTACTTTAAAAATATAAACATAGAAAATATATGCCATATACATTACTGTTTTCAATACAAAGAAATTCTATTTTATTCATTTTTGTTTTCAAGGTGAAGTATAGATTAGTTTTTATTATTTGATGTTTATGTTTTTAAATTCGCTGAATTACTATTCAAACAGTTATAAAATAAATTTTTCTCAATATAAACAGTGTGGAACAACAGTCACGATTATTTTTTTTTAAAAACTAAATGCGTAATTAAAATTAATATTTAATTAATTATAAATAATTAATTTGCAATTCAATTAAAATAAAAACGTTATTATTTTTCTATCAGTCTAATATTTATTTCGCATACAATTGCCAAACTGACTAAATTTTTTTTTTTTACTTTTCAGATAGTTTACCATGTAAGATATTGTGACATTTTCAAGTCGTGCAAAGAAGATTACAATTCTAAAATATTTTCTGCAATATCACATTTGCTAAATGTTAAAGGTATGACAACGCTTGTTTTAGATAAAATTTTATATATATTTTTTTCTTTAGTTAACGCGATATGTCACTTCATTGTGAATGTTTGAATTGTCAGATTGTTGCCATAAGTATATTTTTGCAAATATTAAAGCCAATAATATAATTTTTCAAACAAACGTTTGATCAATCTCTACATAATTAAATTTGGAATATTTTACAAAAATTTTTACCTAATGCAGCATTTGTCATAAAGCTAACTATTGGAATAAAAATAGTATCTTCGTAGTATCTTTAGTAGTATCTTCGTCTTTATAGGTTAGGTCACTTTACATACTTTTTCATTCCAATAGTTAGCTTTATGACGAATTTTGCAATAGGTACAATCTAATGTAAAATATTTTAAATTTAATTATCTAGAAATTGATCAAAAGATTTTTGAAAAATATAAACTATTGGTGTTAATATTTGTAAAAATACACTTTTGGCGGCAATCTCACAATTCAAACATTAACAATGAGAGACATATCGCCTTAAAAGTAATTCATAATTAGAATACCAAAAATTTGTTTAATTTAAAGTTTAAATTTATTAAAAAAATACTTCCTCTATTAAAACTTGAACCATCTTAATATGACTGAAAAATCCATTTCCTTGTAATCGATATAGCCACCTAATAATTCTAATTAGGTAAAATCAAATATGTTTATAAAACATAATACCTGCTATAAAATTGGCTTAAATTTACAAAATATTTACCCAGATATATCATACTTTTATATATATTATTGGGAGGGACGGAATGAAAGAGAATACAATTTATTTATTTTATAATTTACATTATTACTCTTTTTAACTATAATTTTAATAGTAACTTTTATAAAATTTAAGCTATAATTCAATTTTATTGAAATAAATTAATAAAAGCTGCATGTTATAAGAAATATAAGTATAATAGTAACATAAAAATGCATTTAACTCTGTGTGCTCGCATGTGCCACGTAAGATAGAACTTTAATAGAAAAAAATGTATTGGTTGAAAATACTTTTCATGTTTAAATTGTTAAAGAATCATTTTTTATTCATTGGATTCTTTTATATTAAAATCCTCAAATTCATTTAATAACTTTTTCGCTTGTTCTATGAAATATAAGGTAATTAAAATACTTGAAAAATACCAGAGTTTTAAAATACCAGCATTCTCATTTGAGTTTGTTTATTTCTGAATGCTATAAGTACTTTCATCGTCCGCATAGACACTTAAAAATAACATTGTCAGTGCGCATTTAAATTGTTATCTGTGTCCTTCTCAGCATTCGTGTTTTGAGTATAGGTCAGCGACACAATAAGAAAAAATATATTGCTTTTCATGTATTAAATTCATACATACATAATTAATTATATAATGAATCAAAAATAATAAATTTACTACAATTAAGTCATTATATAAAGTGTACTGAAATTATGTTTGATAAAAATAAAATTCTCGCCTTAAATTCTGCAACTAATATATATATATATAGACCTCATTGTCAAATGATTCTTTCTTGCTTATCAATCTTTTTACATTTCATATTATAATGCTTCATTTGAAATATTTTTGTGAACATTTTTAGTTTAATTCTTAAATATTAAAATTCTGATCTACAGGTGGGAGAGGGAGGGACAACATGTTAACTCAAAAATGTGTAACGTTGTCATAACTGTATAGCATTCTCAGGTAGAAAAATCTACCGTTGAACAACCCAAATAAACGTCCAAACGATTGAACTGGCCATAATTTTCTTCTGTGAGCCAACCGTTGGGCCAACACTGTGACAATACTGTGCCAGTGTTGATTATTATAACCGTTGTTTATAGTACTGGGACTGCGTCCCATAGCGTCTCATTCCTACGGTTAGAGAACGGTTATTACGCAGTTATTGGTACTGGCGGGCCATTTGAATATTTCTGCATCTTTTCTTTGAGAGGTGGAAGGAGGCGGAAGGGATTTTTCATCGTGCTAACTAACATGACCATAAAGAGAAAAAGCTTCAAACTATTCAGAACTCAAAGTGTCATCTAATTTAGATCATATTTAACCGAAATATAATGATTAAAAAATTCAGTATTTTCGGTGCATTTTTAGTAATGCGTTTATTTCCTCGAGTGTATACCCGCGTAGAAAAAATAAATCTGGCAAAGTCTGGCCAAATTTAGCTCATGATCGAGTTCCAGACTTTTCTTTTTTGAACGGTAGTCTGGCCGTCCATACTCTTGCCAGACTTCGTTAGTCTGCAATAAGTCTAAATGGCCAGACTTGTATTCAGCATCTAAATATGACAAAAATATTTTGTGTGTGTTTGTGCCAGACTTTGCCAGACTTTGTCTCTAGACTTAATTAGCCTTTTACCAGACTTTCGCCAGACTAGTTTTTTCCATGCGGGTATATATATTCTATATATACCATAGTACTACTTTAACAGTAAGGCCCTTTAATCTTCTATAACAATTTTTCATAATTAATAAATTTTCTTCTATTTTCACGGCAAATGAAAATGATATAATTGTGTATTTTTTTCCGGTAAAATATAAAATTTAATTTTTATATCAAAGCATAAACGGTATTTTGTTATGTTCACCGTTCTGTTAATCAAGTTACGTTAAAGAGATTGAAAGTTTTCCGTCCCCCGGTTTGAAAACGCATAATAATTTTATTCGCAATTACTTAAATTATTTAAAATTAATACAAATTTAAACAATAAAAAAGTAGCGTATAATATAATTCAACGACAAACAATTTTTAATATAATTATAAGTTGATAATAACTTTGTATAACATTATAAATTGAAATATTGTTTAATCAATGAGAAACTGTAAGTTAAAGCATATTTTTATGTTCTTTTATTTTGTAAACGAGACATAAGATGAAACAAAACTTTATGACATATATTTGATAACGTCTTCTGCATATTAGCATTGGAAGTTGTCATTAAAATGACGTTTTTATTGACTCTTTTTAATACTTTGAATGAAATAAAAGTAATTTATGCGATGTTCAGGAGATACGAATTTTGGAACATGAATTTTATAATGAATTCGTAACACTACTTTTGTCACATAAATATTATTTAAGATAAATAACTTTTTTCATTATAACATTTTTTGCCAGCTCATTTAAAAAAATTAATAGCTATTATTATTGCATTATAAATTAAAATGATGTTATTAAGATCATTATAGTTATTTAATTTGTACGGATGGTTTTATTAAGACATTTAGGTTATATTATTTAAAATATTTTATTATGTAACCATAAACATGAGTAATTTTTAAATCATCTATATAAAATAAAATATATTATGTACACATTTAATTATTCATATATATAATCCACCGTTTTTCAGACTACTGTATTTATATATATGACATAAAGCTGCAATTAATTATAATACAAAAAATAAATATTGTTATGTTTAATCTAACTGTAGAGAAAATATTTTTATGAGATAACTTTTAATGAGATATAGCATAGGTAGAATGTAATATTCAAATTGTTACTACTTTCTAGATTTTTTGGACATTGAAAATTAACTACACATTTTGTTAGATGATATGGTAAAAATGTTTATATTTTCTTAAAAACGTAAATAGATACATAATAAACATTGCTAGAAGTTGTACTGATTTTTACTATTCACTTTTTATTTTTTTTACTATTACTATATTTATATATTTCTGAATAGTTTAAAAAATATCTAAAATATATATATTAAAATTTTGAATTTTATTTTCTCCGTGTATATAATGTTGAAGTAGATACTATTTTAATGAATTGATAATAAAATATGAAGAACTTTAAAAACATTATTTGAAATAATGAATTATATTATGATGAAATATTACGCGTCAGATTGGTTTATACGAATATTTAAAATCATTTTTATATATTATAAACGTATAATTTTATATTAAACGGAGTAGCTCTTTAATATGTTTGTAACCCTATTTTAAAGAATAAAACGGTTATGTGATACGTGGACGCTATTCTTGATTTGGAAATTAGAATAAATCATTTATGAACAAATAGCTGAAGTGAATTTAGAAAATTCATGTCTTATTCGGGAAATGTGAAAACAATAGCGTTAAACGATTAGAAGTATTAGCTGACAATCTATTGACTGTTTTCTATATCTATATATATATATAATATATAGATTGCTTTTTCTACTTGAGATTACCACACAAAAAAACATACACACTTTTCTCTATATATATATTAAGTAAGTAAAAGACAAGAAGTTACGCTGTAAATATTACCGTATCGTAGCTTTTAAAGTTGAAATATTATATTTCAATATAAAATGCTCGAATGTTTTATTTTGAATAATTTTTAATAAAACACGCTTAATCTATTATAAGTGTTTTAAAATGAAACATTAGTCTCTCTTTTACAAGCGAACATCTCTATCCAGGTAAAAACTGCAAGTCGGCTCAGTACTGATAAGTACTGGCAGAGCCAGTACGTGGTATATCGTTGCCAGTATTAGGGTATGTACAGATAATTTGTTTTCAAGCACCGGGACACTACTAGATTGTCTGGATTGTAGATGGACTGAATGACGTCCGGGCTACATTCTAGTTGTTAATTATTTTTATGGCCTTTTCGTCCAACAGAAAAAAGATGATGGAGTGCGATTTTCGTTTACAAAGAGGTCGGAACAATACATTCCCCACTCTAGGGTTAAATGTTCGCTCTATATTATACACAGGAAGAAATGTCAATATTAAAAGAGTATATATAATATTTATTAAAATGTCATTGAAAAGGATAATAAACGGAAAAATATTCTAAATCTTTTTCAATGTTTTTTAAATAATGTATATATATATTCACAGTCTATTTCTACCCTCTGCTACTGTCTGCCCCCCCTCTCTCTCTCACTCTCTCTCTCTCTCTCTCTCTGTTTCTCTCTCTCTTTCTGATGTTTAATATTATAATCATGTGTATATCAGCAAATTATTTGTATTTAATTTATATTGTATGTTCCAGTAAATTTTATATTTGTTGCAACATATTTCTTATAAATTATTAAACCGTTTTAGATTTTAGCAAACGAGTGTGAATAGTAGCTTCAAAAATTCAAAATTTCACAATTTCTTGTGAAATTTTACATCTTATAATAGTAAACTCAGCAGTGTAATATATATTTATAAAACATTAAAGTACTTTATTACTCGCTGATTCCGTGATAGTCCGCCTGTCTATGCTTTTTCTTTTGAACGTATATCTTCTGGCATACCGGTTCCATTGTCCTCATTAATCTATCATACAAGAGTTTTATAAAGATTTTGATGACGGTGAGGCTTGCGTATCTTGTCAAGTTTCTGCTCTTTTAAATTAAGTGACTTATCCTTTTTCAACATGTGTGACAAGTATTTTTTACTTATTTGCACCTTGCAGTGTATTTTACACTGATTTATTATGTACAATTTAAAAATTATCATATTATATAAAATAAAAAATCTGGTTATTAATTGTTAAAATACAATAAAAAGGGCAGTAATATATGTATGTGTAAACATTGAAATTAAAAAAAGATCCAAAATGTTTTGTTTTTAAAACCTGGTTTATGTGTTTTGTCTTTCTTGAATTCTATAATATTTATTTTTAGATATCATGAAATTATTTTAATACGCCAAGAAAAATTTATTTTGGAAAAATAATAACATTGTTGACAAACTCTATGTATTAAAGCATTTGAATGCAGGACCATTGTTGAAATTTACTAACACTTATAGGATTTTGTAGAGGTACTATAAATAATAATACAAAAACGTGTTTAAATGTAGTAACAGCAGTGCTAGTACCCAGGCAGAAAAAGACGTCGGGCGGACGACTTACGGGCCGGCCGACGTAGGCACTACGTCAGTTGAAAGTCGTACACCCGACTATATGGTTTTAGTAACTCGCCGATGTAGGCACTACGTCGGTGGAACGACACACTGCCAACCACTGTTTTTTGTAACTCGCTGATGTAGGCACTACGTCGGGGGAACGACCCACTTCCGACCATTGTTTTTTGTAACTCGCCGACGTAGGCACTACGTCGGTGGAATGACACACTGCCGACTATATGATTTTAGTAAATCTACGACGTCGGCACTACGTCCGTGGAATGACACACTGCCGACTATATGATTGAATGTATAGTTTTTATTATTGTATGTAGATACATTAATAGATATTAATGTATAGGATGTTCATTCAAAGAATTTTTATTAACAAAAATGTTTGACCGTATATATAAAAAGTTTATCTAAACATATTTTTTACATTTCATTTTAATCGGTCTTTATATTTCTTGACATTGGTATACTCTGGCGGGAGATAGTCGTGAGGACTTTAAAAACGCTCAGAAGCATGGCTTTACATCATCCGAAAGTATTAGCGCTTTGATGGTCTTGTTGGTAAGGTGGACAGCGGGGTGGTAGTCATTTTATCGAAACTTCATTTTATCGCCACTATCATTTTATTGAATTTTCATTTTATCGAAAAATCATCTTATCGCC
>JABFPK010002333.1:0-10304 GCA_022817445.1 Habroteleia sp. ZL-2020
AGCTGAAAAAATCAGTCTGGATTTAGTATGGAACTCGATCATGGGCTGGACTAATGCCAGATATAATTGCCATACCATTGCCAGATTAAATCCAGACTCGATCCATATTATTTTCCAGACTTAATCCTGACTTTATCCTGACTATATCCAGACCGATTTTTTCCCCGCGGGACTCTATACATATATAGTTTTATTACATATTCTCTATTATGAGGTTACATCCAGCCACCTGTTACCCGTTTCTGTAATGTCACAAAACTTCTATAATTTCCACTTCATGAATACTGTATTTGTTTCGCCGTGTTCATATAATTAAATGTCATATCATTTTACACGAATTTGTCGGTGACATGGGGAAGAATGCACGCGACATCGGTGAAGGTTCTGCTATCTTTTTGTGCCTACGATACTGGAATAATATCAGCAAACACAATTCATTGCATTACACGTATTGGTTGCGTTAAAATGCAAAAATTTGTTTACCTCAAAACGAAAATCTGTTTCAATTTGTTTCTACTCGAAAGAACGCTGCCACGAGAAACCCCGCGACTATTGCATTATTTATTCGCGAATATAAAACTTGCGGTTGTATTCAAAATTGTTGATACGTAGTATTTTTATTCAATTCTCACATCTGCATTTGCACCATACATTTGCTATATATTTTTCTTGAACATTTCTGAAATTTCATTATGCTTATGTTGCTTGAATAATTGAATATAATTTCAAAACAGCGACAAAGTTAATTGGTCATTAAGCAGGCTGTTAATTTGGTCTCGATGAAGCCACTAAGTTGACGTGGCAACGTTTATCCCACAAATATTCCAAACGGTGACTATTATCCAAAAATAGTAACGCTTTATCAGGACAGATATGTACAAATCGTACAGATTCAATGGCGCACTTGAGACTCGGTACAATAAAAAGCTCTTAACCCGCAAGCTCCACTCGTGTGAACCCTTTCCCATTGAACACCGAGCTTTCACAGTTACGCTCCACTTGCGCGAATATTCAAATTAACATTCTAAGGATCGCGAAAAGGATCGCTTGTGATCCTCCTAAGAATTCCAGTCGAGTCATTGTATGGATCATCAACCTTGAAAACAAGACAAGCAAACTGAAAAATGGGATTTGGTTGCAGAAATTCCAAACTATATATTGCAAACCTAAAATTGTTGGGTAAACAATATAGTATGTAATAGGATTATTTTTCCCGGGGCATACTTGAATCATTTATAAATCCTTAAGAGTTGGTTTTTAAGCAATTTTGTTATAATGTCAACATTATTTTTGCATTAAAAAGAAATTATTAATACGTTATTTGGAATTTTTGTTTTTGCAAATATCCAGGGTACAAGAATTGTACTAAACGTATTTCTCTGAATTTTGAATGAATCCATTTCTGATGAATTTGATGAATCCATCTGGAAAATTCATCTGAACATCATGAAAACGAAATTATATAAAGTAAATAAATGAAGAAACTAATTTTGCATTCAGTTACCACTTTCAATCATTTAAAATGGAATTTTTAGAGAACATCTAAATCTATTATTTTTACTGTTATGTAAAATTGAAGTATCAAAGGGGTGAAAACTGCTGAAAATTTAAATAATAAATCAAATTGCTTTATTATTTAAACGTTCAGCAATTTCAGAAACAAAAAATATCTAGTGGTTTTTGCTTAAGGTTAGAAAGAAATGATTTTCGTTTCACAAAAATCTTAAATTGTGCAGTTTAAATTTTTGTTTAATTAAATTGCATTCGAAAAAAAATAGACGAACTTTTAACTATTCATTCGTTTTCCACCAGAGCTTTACAGTTTTATGTAATAATCAATACCGTGTGTGGGTATCAGCAGATGTTAAACACTTTGTCTCGCACCTTAAAATTCTTATCATCAATACAGTTGAAAAGAGTGGTGAGGTGTCGTAAAATTTATTTTCACCCACCATGTCAATAAAAAACTATGAAAGACGGATAAACGAAGAAAGTTTAAAAACTGACGTGCAGGTCCAATAAACTAAAGAATTTATAAAAATAAAAAAAAAGATTAAGATTAAATTAAAAACATTCATTAAATAAATGTCCAAAACTGGCAAAAACTACATTATTTAAAATATTTATTTATTTTCATTTACCTTTCATTTATTATCACTTAATGATAACCAGTTATTATTAATTAATCATACATATAAATTTATCGCAATAAACCAATGCAAAAGATATTTTGTAATTTTCCTTTGGGATCATTTATCGTTAGATTTGCTGCGTTGATTCGTTCAAATGCTACAAATTGTGGTAAATCATTTCAAATGACCACAAAATATATTTTCCCGCGCGAATGCAATAAAAGTCAAGCTGTAGACGACCGAATAAACAAGAATCGTGGGTAGGTGAAAATGGAATTATTATTCCATGTTGATCGTATTTCATGGGGCGATGTGCGACTAATGTACGGTCGAACGAATCCTTTTGACGATGGGATTCAATGAAAAATTGTGCATCCCTCGCGGAAACTTTACAGAGATAAAACTTTCGGAATTACATTTTTCTAAAAGTTCGTTTTCACGCCCGATGCACACTTTTTGTTTGTTATCAAAAGTTAAGACGAAGTAATAGCCTGGTTCGAATTATATAACAACCAAACACGGCCAGGCAATGGTCCCGAAATGCGCCACAACACCGTCGATATCATTTAATCAAAACTGACCGGATCGCCATCGAACAATTTTTTATCGTCAACGCGAATAATTGCTGCAACCATTCAAAGCCATTGCTTAAGATATCGCCCAAACATACCTCCTATATCGACCAAAGTTCACCAAGTTAAATTCAAAATCTTCTTCAAATGATTGAAAGAAAAATCTGTGCAAATTCCCTAATCATAATAGCAAATGTCGAACTTGCTGAAAAATCATCGCGGACGAATTGTTTTTCCCAGCAATTTAAAACGGTCCGAAAGTAAGAGATTAATGAAAATGTAATTTTGCAAGTTTGAGGAAAGTTTTAACGCGAATCAGCGATAATGAATGAAAATTACAAACAAGAAATTGTTCCAACGAAATCAGCCGACAAAAAGTCGAAAAGCTTCCATTTGCGTTGATTATTTTCGCTATTTGTCCAATTTGGAAATTAGAATCGGAAGTGTTTTCCCGTTTAATAAATACTATGGAGAAAGAGTTATGCTTACTAGAAATGCAGACATTTTCAAATGCAAACAGCATTTGTTGAAATATAGCGCAATATAATCGACTTTCGTGCTTTTCCCCAAAAACTAATTATAAGTATACACAAAGGCTGCTGCGCAACTTTATGACTGTTAATTGCAATTTAAATTATCGAATAACTGTGATTATAAAACAAAATTATGCTTTTTCCTTCCAAGTTATGAAGTTCCATTTACAACTGACCAGTTTATTGTGCGTGAAAAAACGGCTGGAATTATAAAGTCGATAAAGAAAATATGTTGTTAAATTTCTTCGTCGGTTGCAAGATGATCGAGAGCAAAATAAATTTTTATGAACGTTGATTATAGAGAAAGGAAACGCGCGACGCAACATTTTTCATGTAATCACAAATCTTTGGGATATTTATGATCTCCATTTCGTTCGTAAGTAAAAGAGCATCTGTTAATACAAATGTGATAAAATAAGGTTGTTGAAACGATAAATTGTTCAATAAATTTCATAATTTGTTGCAAAATCTCGTAAATGCGTACTCGAAAGAAATATTCGACTACAAGTAAATCAGTAGAAAATTGGCAATTGCTTTATTTGATAGTTTGTTCCTTTACATTATTATAAAGTTTTTGAAAGAAACGCTGAATTCTTAGTTTAAAATTATAAAGGAAATTGTGAAACGGATATGAAATATATTTATAAATTCCACAGAGCTATTTATCTATTACTTTAATTATCAATTAAATTACAGCTGGTTGGGGACGGAAAGAGTGAGAGAGAATAATTTATATTCTTTAATTCGACTTCTTCAATTTTGTATTTTTTAAATAAGCAGAACTGAAGACTTCTTTTTAACGACTTTAGTTATTTCGTCATAAATTTGACTGCTTTCTTGAATTTTGTTACAGTAATATGTTTCTTACTATTTCGGCAAGAGATTGTGACTTTTTATGGTATAATTATAATTAATGTCAGTTAAAATTAACCAAAGACAATATAAATTCATCTATTATAGTCCGATTATATTTTGTTAATTATTTTTGTTATTTAAAATATTTATTTCTACAAAAAATATAAATATATTAATTATATCTTATTAATTAAATTATTAAATTAAATATATAATAATTATATTATATATTATATCTTCTATATAATATATTGTTCATGAAATATTATATTACATTTTACTAAATTAGATATAAAATATTTTTCAAACTCAATCTAACATCTTCTCTAAATCAAATTTCAGCTTTGAATTATATATTTACACATTTTCCAAGATCTCTAATAATAATTCTCTAATACCAAACAAAAGGCATTGATTTTTTATAAGTTGAAATCACGAGACACTAGTACTGAAAATAATAAAATTGGTAACTTTCCAACATATTACTAAACACAATTTTTCCACTCTAAAGAATTGTCTTCCTACAATTCGAATATAATCCTGTCGAATGTATGCACAAAAAGACGAATTTCTCCTAACTGTAATATAAGATTGAAATTTCATGTGATGGAGTTCTGGTTGCGAGAAGATAATATTAAAGTGTCAGGAATAATACTTCAAAAAATAACATTTAACCTATGAAGTGATACTTTTATTAAAAAACTAACTACAATGACAATTTTCCAAGTGGTATATCACTGTAAAAACAAATATCTTTCAAGAGTCTCATTTAAAGACATTTAGACATTTTATAACGTGTCTTTTTCTATAAAAATGTTTTATTTCAAGACATTATTTATATTTTTTTCAAAAATGTGTTCAAATAAGACGAGTATTTTTATACGGTAACAGAGTCTTCCTCTGATGTCTTTAATCATAAAATCCGTTATAAACTTCGCGCAACAAACCAAATATATCAGCTTTAAGAAACATGTCTCGAATAACCTTCCTAGTAGAATAACAATTATTAACATTGCATCGTTCAAGATTACTCCAGACGCAAAATGCTCAAACTAACACGAGAGTCGTTCGGGTCATATCTCGCAAGACTTGCATAATCGTTGAAGCAAGAGCAATGACTTCAATTCCCAGATTTAGCATTAGTCTGAACAGAGAAGTTGAGTCTGAACGGAAGAACCAATTTTCTCAGGTGAAATAGATACACGAAATAATATTCTATTAAATTGGCTCAAGATGCGTATCTGTCGGCACGTTAATCTCGTCGAAATCTAATTAGAAATATTTTGTTCAAGTGGAAAATTCGTTTTTCCAATGCGTTCCTCAGCGTTTCAGACGTCTGCCAACAAAACTGGCCTTTCTCGAGAATCATCGTAAATCCGGCTGCAAAAATGTTGGCCTCTCACGTACACAATTACGGTCATTACGAACGTGCGTTGCCGTAAAGAAACGAGAGCTGAAAAAGGCTTAGGCTTGGTGCAAACGAGGAAACGACTTAAACAGTTTCAGCGCCACAGCGATTACAAACTTCCGGCGAAGAGAAAAAGACTCAACGCGGCAGAAATAACAACCTGACGGAATTACTCTTGCGGATGCTCGCCCTCGACCTCCAAAGTAGTCGGTAACAATTGCGCAACGTTCGCGCCGTTACTTTTCTTCTAGGTAGAAAGACGGGATCGCGGAGTCCAGAAAACAAGAAAGGTCAAATGAGATTAACAGCGTGATCTTTAACGCGAATCACGAGACAAATCATGGTTTAATTATTCTTCGCCTCTGACAAAACACTGGCTGGAATAGCTCGGCTCTTGCCAGTTTATTTATCCACTTTATCAGCAAAACATGTTTCCCATAACTTTTCGACTGTCTGCTCAATTGTTTCCATGGTTAGTCATCCCGATTATTGTCCTCGGAAACGTAATCCCAAATAATCTTCATTTTTTGCTGGTTTTATAAATAATAACGATTTCATTTAACAAATGCAATGATTTTATTCATAATTTTTTTAATTGCGAATCAATTTTACAGATTTTACATTTTTCATGCAAAATCCTCGATTGTCAAATGCGACTGACAATTTTTGCATTTATAATCACAGCGATGGTTTAATCTGGTATTTAGAGAAACTGTTAAACGTTATCTTAATTAATCTTTTTTGTCGAAATATAATTTAACGACGTATGTATACCAACATTTAATTATATTACTTGTACAATTATGATTCGTATTCATCACTGCTGCTTTCCGTTGCACGTTTCTGTTACATCTCAATTATAAAACGATTAAAACTAATTCCTACTGAATGACATTTTTCTGAATGCCGTCTCTCGTTTCCACTTTATATTCATTTCACTTCCTCTCTTTCACGAGCGGATCTTCCACTCCTTTTCGTGCGGTGCTATGGAAGTATTCGTGCAATGACGACGATGGTAGCTCCATGGCGCATAAATATTCATACGTAAAACAGATAAATATTCCTTTTCATCCGCCACAACGTACTTGGATACAGGAACAGGTATGTGACGTTCTGAATTCGACGTCGCATTACCATTTGTAATTTGCTACAGTCACATTTTTCTAACACTAAAGTCTAATTCCTGACGCGTTTCCTTATTTCTTCTCTTGTCGTTGAGGCAGAAGTATGCTTTTTAGAGATGTTTACTGAGCTAGACAAACAAATGTGTTGTCGTGGCAAAAAGCATAATGTAAAAAATATAAAACGTAGCAATGATAAACGGTGACAAGATAAAGAAGAATGACCTTCATCGTGAATTTCAGGTGTAATGTTAAGGAAAAGATATTTTTTAGCTCCTCTGACAATTTCTGAATTAAAGCGAGCTCCAAAAATGTTCTATAAGCTGGACAAATTCTTTGCAAAAAAAATCTCAATATTGATCTAAAAGCGTTAAACAATATTGACAATTTAATATTTCTGAACAACAATTTCATACAAAAAATTGTAAAAAACCATGTCAAGATAAATTGAAAATATTACCTTTGGAAAAACCAGCCAAATACATACTTCTATATATAAAAATTAAAACTATTTTATTATTTATTAAATTTTATTTATATAATATAATTACGTATCTATTATATAATTATAATTATGTTAAGGATAAACAGTAACTTCAATATGCAATTTCAAATGTTCTTGTAATTTTTTACTGCAGCAATAAAAAAATAAAAACAGATTTTTATAGATAGAATTAGAATAATCACGTGAATCTAGATTTATTCTCGTTTAAATTTTAGATTTTTCTAAAATGAAAAATACTCACTTCATTGTTTCTTTTATGAAATGAAAATTTGCAATTTTATGTAACCTACAGTAAAAAACTGAATTATTAATGTATACAAAACAATGATCTCAGGACAATATCTCTGCATAACAATATTTAATACTCTTTTCTAGTACACGAAGACTCAAAGGCCCACATTTCACTCTTTAATAACAATTCCAGGCCGAACTGCTTACCAAGCTTAGCTTTCATGTCCGCTTTATCGGACGCTTTCCTGCCGGGCTTGCGTCCTCGCTTGCCCCCCTCTTTTCGATCGCCTCGTGATCCTTCCTGCAACAGAAAAGTGAAAAATGTATATAGTACGGTCCAGTTTTACTACGAGTATCACGCACGCTACTCAAATATTCCCTCGGGACGCCGCCAAGAAACAAACGTGTTTATCGTATCGTTATGAAGAAACGCACCTTGACACCTGGGGAAATTCTAGAGCTATTTTACTTCACGTCTGGGGAACAATTTCGCGCTACGTTTTTGTTCGATTTTTTTCACCACTTATATCCCATCCCTGGTGGCTCATACCAAACATTGAACCCCAAATACACAAAATTATTCATTTTACAAAAGAAATAATAAAGACTGTTTCAAAAATAGTATTTCCTTCGCATAGTTCCAATTTGGTTGACTAATAGAACTGTTTTGTGCTTTTTCGCACGCCCCTTAAACAACAGATATAATAATTTAAAATTTATGTAACTCCCACATAACTAAGTACCAGCAATATATGCTATGTCTCTAGATTACACAAGTTTTAAATCCCCTTTTCCAACATCGCTCTCATGTAAAAGGTATTCCTCGTAATTACCACAATATATCAGCATATGTTCTTATTAAACAATATCCTTAATCCGCTTTACTTAAATTTTCCCTTTTAAATAAAGTTTCGTTTTATAATTCTCGTTTCTCTCTGAATTTTGTCTTTATTGTATGACAGATGACTATCATGTAAATTACAATGAAGTACTATAAATTGTTTCTACAAATATTTACAAAAAACATTCTGACTATCAGTTTCTTTCTCACTGTGAGATAACATTAATTAGAATGTATAAAAATACTTTTATTGCAAAGATACATTTTACACCTTAATGCTTAACGTGCTAAATTTAAATAAAATTAATAAAATGTCTAAATTAAATAATTAAAATAAAATTTTAAATCATGTGTGTGTTTCATATAAAAAATGTAGACAAAATACAACAATTGTTTACATTCGATCATTGTTTAACGTATGGGGTGGAAATCCGAATACCTCCTCGTGGTCACTCTGGGTAACGCTAAAAGTCGGCGGTCTCCTAACATGGAGTTAAAGTAAAAAGTGACAAATATATTTTTGCATTCTTACATAATAATAAAAAGTAGTGTCAGTGGCTCATAGCTTCAATCAGGAAGCTGCTATAACCATTTCAAAAAAAAAAATTATTTAACGTATATTGACGTATCAGTTGCCATGCCGCCATATTGGATCAATAGGCAAAATAAAATAAACTACAATACCGAAACTTTGGAGTAGTGGTTAAGACGTTTGGTTGGTAAACGTAAGGTCGCGGAGTTCGATTCTCGCCTTGTTCCTCGGTGAATAACAAGCAGGCTAGAAATTCTCCATATTAAAGATTAAACAAATAAATGAAAGTAACTATCAATATATAAAAATATATGTAAAATAAGTATTCCTTACATTATAATTTTGAATAATATTAATCGAATCTTATTGTGTTAAAAATTGTTATACAACATGATAAAATTTGTTATGTTTTATATTATATATAAATTTATATATAATATAAAATATATATAAACTTTATTTTTTATATATAATTTATTTTTATTTTTTATATTTTTTTGTATATAAGTTTTTTTCTTTATTTTTTAACACTTTACATGCTAATATTTTGCATTTATTATGTCGTACAGGTAATTTAACACGAAACATAATAAATTGTGTTACAAAATGTATTATAATTTAGTATCATATTTTCTCAGTGAGGTAATTGAAGGTCTTAATATGTAATTTGATTAATACAAATGTAAATGTGGATCGAAATTCGTATTTATTATTTTGCAATTTCATTTAAATTCTATCCAAGTATCTATTTCAGTTACTGAATAAAGAGAGAACTATATTTCAGTGTCCAAAATTAAAATGAATATTTCGATGTTCAATTCAGATACTCTGTCCCCAATTCACAATCTGTGAAAACATCTAAACTCTCACATTTTCATCGTAAATTTCAATCAGAAAAGAAGAATTGAACCTCCGAGTTCCTTCATGGAAGATTGTTGAATGCACAAACAGATTCTGGGATGAGGCTCATTCACATTGCACACAACACTCCCGCGTTTTAAAAGTAACGTAGCTATGACATCACTTCATACATTACACTGCTGAGTATTAACTTTTTGCAGCTGCAAGTCGGCTCCTTGCAACCCTTTAACTGGCAACACTTTTGGTGACTTTTTTCATGGCTCACATCAAAATGGCCATGAAATGCCGTATGTCTTTTAGAGGAGGTAAAAAAAAATCCTTTTCCGTATTTATTCATAACGAAGCCAGTATGTTTTTATAATTTTGCATCTAAATTTCATAATGAATTTTTAAACAATGATCTTTCACAAACATCAATATTTTCATCTCCTTTTACCTTTTATAGCCAAATTTTTTCAACTGCTAATGTTCATATTATAAATAATAGTAGAATTGCACGTAGTTAAATATTTGTGTAATATTTTTTGAATAATAATTATGTCATAGAATTTGTATTTATATATAAATAAAATAGTATATTCCTATACTAGTAGGAGAAATAGGGCCGCGCTTGGTTTTAGTGCTGCCAATTCACACGAGTGAAATCCCTTATCCCTCACACCAATGAAGTATGACTCTTTATTTTTACAAGTACGTTATTATCTATGCTGAAA
>JABFPK010002334.1:0-10302 GCA_022817445.1 Habroteleia sp. ZL-2020
CATTTATATAGAACCATCGTTCCTAAACACTCCCAAATCAAAATCGAATTTTGAAACGTTATCTCGTTTGGTTGGAAACAAATGAAATAAATGAGCGGCGGAACGCGAGAAGATGAATTTAAACAATAACAAGAGCATAATTGCGTGTTCATCGTGAACTTGTTCGTTCGATGATCCGCTGCCATTGAAATCTATTCGGATGGTTTGATCTAAATATAAGGCGTAGGCCCTTGAAGCGTCGAAAATAAGCCGCACGGCGTTGTTTACGCGGAGCAGCTGCCGATACTCGGTATTACGTGACGCTTCCAAATCCTCTTGTTATTCTTTTGCCTACGGACGATGTTTCGAAGCCGTTAGGATGGGGCGTGGTTCGCGGAACGCGGCACTTCGCGTCCTTCTCCTTTTCTCCGTCGCTCTCCGTCGTTCCGCCGATCGTCCCCTCTGCACGGGCCGGCATTCCAACATCACGATAGGTCGGCCTGTCCTTGCTTCGGTTTAGATTTTGGACGGTCGAACAAAACGAAGGGGTTAAGCTCGTGGAAGTTTCGTGTTGTGCTTTTTTGAATCGAGCCCGTTTCGTTCACTAGCGGCTCTCGTGTTTCTGGCCACGTCCGTGAAGGGTGCCGGTGTTGGTTTAGCCTTGACCGTGGCCACCTCTTCAGGGCCACCGAGTAAGGAGGAGTTAAAGCCGTAGCACTCCAAGGTCAGCTGCATCGAACCATTCCACGCCGACTTCTCCGTCTCGCTCGGTTCTCGCTTCCTCTGCCTCTTTATCCCGGTCTACAACGGTGCAGGAGACGAGCCGACAAATAATTCGCGGATTAAAAATGGCAGCTCCGACCAACGCATTCGCGCGTTCGGTTCGCGCGTTCGGTTCGCGCGAACTCCAAAACGCGTGCTTTTGCGAATCGAATCGATGCCGATTGCGAACGCGTATAATTGTGCATTTTTAATATTCGACGGGCGAGTCGCAAGCGCGCACCCGAACCGGGGGTCTACGCAAACTCGTCCATTATTCATAGCGACTTTGGCAAACTTGCAGCGTGGGCGAAAGCGCCGGCTTTTCCGTATAAATCCCGATTTTTCCGGCCGTTTCTCCTCGTCGACCATATATGTTTAGGCCAAACGTGGTGCCATTCACGCCGTAGAAATTTATTCCGCGCGTCTGCTTTTTTTTCATTCGCATCCTCGGCTTCGAGTCGTCGCAATGGCCATTTTTGGCGCCGCAATGCGACCTATAAATTCTTGTCGAGCCAAGGGGTTGCTTCGACCCTATGGCACGACTGCGAACCCAGGGTTGCCCAACGTGGCGTTCTAACCATCAGAAATAAATGTATTCTCCATTTTATCATCCATATATACGTGTTTTATAGTTTGCGCCCCGGCACTTTGTTCATGCGCAGCAATGTTGTTGTTATCATTTGGAATCTGTAAATCGCATTACGATTTATGCTCGGGTCGAATGCTCTCCGTGACAATGCGCTGACAATATTACACAATTAAATACTTATATATCAGTTAATTAAGTCGCATTGTCATTCGCTCACGCGACGGAGTACAACTTTTGAAGTTGTTTTTACAACTGCGTATACTATTTTTGGAATAACATCGAATCTGCTTTGTTTTGTATGCTAATTTTATTTATAAACACCTGATAAGTTTATTGCTACACAAGCGAACGGTATCATCTTTGTCATTGTGTATTTATATTCTCCAGGAAAGAGTTTATCAGTTGAATGAATAATAATGAGCCGACTTTTGCGTAGGAATGTTATTTATCAAAAAAGTGTTTTTAGTAAATGTACTCAGTTCGTGATGTTCAAAATGTGTTTACGTAAAAGAAGTGTGTACTCGTACGTGATAACACTTGATGATAGCCGAAGCACTTGCGTCTAGAAAATTAAAAGCCATCAATATTTGTACAAAAAACCATTTTAAGGAAAAAAGGTTGAAAATAAATGTTTTCCGCTTGCTCACACAGAAAAAGTATGTGATAGTGGTCTGACTGCAACGGTTTCAATTTTGCAACGGTTTCATTCGCGGAAGTAGATTAGTTAACAATATTGATTATAAGATATATATAATATATATATATGTGTACAACTAATTGCATTTGCTTGTTTGTCAATACGTTTATTATTTATTTCTGGTACAAGTGGTTGAATAAAAATTTTGTTTACGTTGAGAAAGTCCGCGATCTGAAAAAATGTTACTGCTTATCGTTCGCAAAACAATTTATACGCTTGGAAAATAATTGCGATATTAATGGGGTGAGAAGCTTCGCCACAAATCAGATTCGAAATGCCGATAATAGGGAAAAATATAAGAGTCAGATAAAGCAATCGAGAAAGGTAGACCGAGCGAAGGTCGACCCTAAATTCTTCTTTTATTCGCCGGAACGTCTTAAAGACGATGGAACGGAGTGACTTTTTTCTCGCAGGTCAGTGTCTGAAATTGATTGTACCGGTGGAAATTTATTATAGATACAAAAAAAAGTGGTCCCGCGATAAAATTATACAAGTTCTACATCGTCGACTCTGATTACCATTGTGGTTTTCTTTGAAATTTGAATGAATTAATTGAAAAATGCAGGAAGGTCTGCGCCGAACGAACGTCTTTTGTCGTTTGCGCTGCAACCCGAAGATTCTTATGGCATTCACAAATAGTTAAAATAGCAGCGCGACGGTTCTTCGACTGTTTGGAGTATAAATGATTTTTTATGAACGAGAACTGTTTGTCTTTTTTTGAGGCTTATCGTTTCGTCGACATTAGTTGAGCAAATATTGTAAATCATCGCAAATTTCATAAGCGTGTTTCGTTTGGGCCATTATTTGTCATTCAAATTTAATCGTGATGCTTGAATAGACGAAGTGTCCTTCGCACCACGATACGCCGCGTCGTCTTTTATCTTGGTTTGTGTGAGCAAGAGACACTCCGTGGAGCTAGCGCATTCACATCAATGAATTCATGAAGAGTCGACTGCCAAATGTATGCAAATGTGCACCTTCGCGCTTGCCAAAGACTTCGTCGAGTCATACAGGTAAATATGAAACAGACGAAACTACGCCTCTTCGATTAACCGGGTCGTTAAAATTCATGAAGTCGCATAGTTTTTGACCTTTTTCATATCCGTTTTAAGAATGAATATATATATATATATATATATATATATATATATATATATATATATATAGGTTCCACTATATATGCATATAGTGGAACCACTCCAGTTATAGCTCTAGAGTTAGCATTATTCGCCCGGGGAAGTATTGCGATCTGGGTATTTATGCTCTTCATTTAGCCGACCATTATATTTAATGGTTTCCACATAGGTTATCTCTAATATGCGCGGATATATCGTTCATTTCAGGCTTCGGTTGTTATCAGCACGAGTTCACCCTACTCACATAAACCCACAACCCTTCCAGATCCAGACTTTCCGATGGTGTGCATAAAGGGTCCAGATACATACGGTTAACCGTCTAGGTTTTGGCCATACTGTTTTCTACATTATAGTGTAATAAATATGCCGCAAATATTCCGACCAAAGTTTCGTTCGTGAAACAACCATCAGTACGCATTTTGCTTCTTTTACTCCAGTTATATTACTCTTTCCTAATCATTTTCATTTTCGTCGTCCGAAGCAGTTTCTGCTGAAATTCTTTTTTGTCTCCACATAAAGTATTCTTTTTAATTGTATACAATAGTTACCAAAATATTATTCCCTTTATAATAAAAAAAAATATGATTTTATATTATTTTAATAATTCAGATGTTTTGAATAGCAATAATATCAATCATTTTTTTGTTGTTTTTTTGAAAATTGATCGAATTTTATTCACAGTAAGAGTTGTTGCCAAATGCGTAGAGAAAATAATTAGAAAATATTTTTATTCTTCATATAACGATAATAATTTGAGCGTAGTTTAAAATAAGAATACGTTCGAGGTTTTAACAATCATGTTCGAGAGCTTTTTTTTTTTATCTTTCCTCACGGAACCTTTATTCTCTCGAAGCCGCATTATTGTTGAAAAATTACGCTTCTGATCGCCGACTGCTAATCTAATTGCTTTGTGAAACGTGACGTGAATTCATTGTCGGGACTACGCGGCAAGATGTTCACGATATTTGAGGCTGTGTTGTGATTCGTGAAGGTTGTTGGATGATTTGCCTGTTTCGTTCTACGTGGGAATCGTTACGAAGATCGTCGCACCGATAACGAGCAAAATATTCATATTTAGGACTACAATGAGGTTATTAAAATTCACTAATGTAGTCAGAGATTACGTATTTCGAAAGAATGTCTAATGGACGCGACCTACCATGAGGACATTACAAATGATATTCGGTTTTGAATATTCATAAAACATTTATAATGCACCGATACCCGAACTTATTCTGGACCATTTTGGCTAATCAGACATTCGATATCTTAAGGATTGCGTAAATATATGTCAAAATAAAATGGCCTATGGATTATGCGCGGTATCTTGTTTCAGTTGGATAGCTGAGATGCAAAAGCCTTCAATAGGTGTTTCGAGTAACTGCTTCGAAGATAAAACCTTTGAATAATAAGTATTATTAAAGTAAAGGCCGTTCGCTTTTCGCTGATGAATATTGAACTCAATTTTCGAGCACGCAAGTAGTTTGGAGCAGTTTTTTTGAACGCAGAACGATAATTAAATTTGTTTACAATACCTGTAGCTATTTTTAATATATATATATGCATATATATATATATGGATGTATGCATGCATGCGTGAGAGGAGCAAATATTTGTTTTTAAAGCTTCCATTTCAAAGGAACATTTGTATTGCGGTTCCATTGTGGTTAAAAGTGTCAAATTTCTCTTTGGGAATTACAAAACGAAAGATCTTTAATTGTCTTACGAGAGGTACAAGACGCATTTGGATTGTGGGCGAATACGTAATTTGATAGTGAAGAATCATATCTGCCATATATGATTTGATAACGAGTCAGCCGAGACGTTCCACGTTCCAGTTCGCGTTAATACAAGTCGAATTTTAAACTGTCTTTGTACGTGGATCTTTGGGAATTCAACAGAAGATCTGCCCTGTCTTGTTCTCTATACGTGCTAATTAAGCGAACCCCGAAGATGAAAGATTATTCATGATGAATGATCTTTCTAAAATTTTGAGTCTGGATAATATAGCATCGCGATTGAACGACACTCGGAGTTTTAATGGTAAACAAAATCTAATTCGTTACGATGTATGAGGCCGTCGGGTGATCGAGTTTCGATCTTCAAGGTTCGCAAGCCACCATTCCCGCTCTAAACTAGTTTTGAGCCATTCCGAAGTTCGGCGTAAAACCTGTCGGTCCATCGAGGCGTGTCCCTGATAGAATTGCGATGGCAGTGATCTTGCGGTCAATGAAAAAAACATTCATTTTTTCGAACCAATTATATTCCGGTCCAAAAGAATCGAGTCAAATTCTGGAAGAAAAATGCCAATGTTCAGGTATTTCATAAGGAGGCAAGGTGGAAGAGAGGAGAAACGAAATTCGATACTCAATTTTTAAGGAATCCTTAACGCAGGATATTCTGAAATCTAGTATTCTTAATGATTGTACTTGAGAATACACTGGTTGTTCAACATTCTTACTTAGTAATCATCGGACCTTTTGTGTTTATCCTGATTTACGTTCGATGCTTCGTTATCTTCGTAGGTCCTGCTCCTTCGCACTATGAAATCCTGCGGAAACTTTGCAAGGGTTGTTTTGGCTTTACGTGCCACAACTATCGAGAAAGGGCCTCTTTGTTTTGTCTCAAATAACTTTGTATGTATATACGTATACTCAAACATTGCTAGTACGTCCTCGTATAACGCCACGTGAACTAGTATTGAGGATGCTTTATTGCTAATTGGTTTATTAACGTCGTATTCGCTGTCTTTACGAGGTTTGCATTTTTTCGTTGCATCGCTATTCAAATACATTGCAACTTTACGTCTCAACTTGGCGAACCACAATTCCCCATTGTCACGTGAACATATTTTGCGCCACTCATAACTAGAATTTTAAATGTCATAGTGGAATTCCTTTGTTTCGATTTATAATACGCCAAACAAACTTCCACAATTCTCTTGTCTAGTTTGCAAAAAACAGTTTCTACGTGCTATTCAAGATTAGTCAATTTATAAATATGTAATGCTTCGTGACGATTAAAAACGTTTTCAATTTGCGAAGAAGAAATCTATTCGTGGTTACTAATTACAGTTAGATTTCATGATCACGTAAATTGTATTAGTAATACAAATTATTTTTACGATTGACCGTGTCTGGATAATTAATGTTCTTTATTTATCATTATTGTGCAACTGTCTTAATTGAGTAATTACTTAGTCAAAGCTATGTGTTTCGGACTGCTATATTATAAATGTTATGATTTTGTATAACGACTTGTTTGTAAACGTAAAACAGATTACAATTGTTAAAAAAACGTTAAATGCACGTAATAATATTTGGGAACACTTTAACGGTTATATTATTTATATTTAGATTTTTTTAATTTTCATGAAAAAATCATCATCACATCGTAAAACAATAGTAATTAATTAACAAATTATAAATCTTAATAATTGTTTATAATCGTTAGGAGATGAAAATTAAATCATATTTTTTTATAAGGAATATGAAATATTACTTTTTGTATTTTTGACTACTACGTTCAAAAATGTCATTATTAAAATCATTTATGAATTCCGTGATTAAATGTTTTTAATGAGAAAACAAAAACATTGTTAGAATTGTATTAAAATAATATACCGATATATTTTTAAAAATCTAAATAAGCAAATCAATGTGTTGTTTATATTTAGCATAGAATATTTGTTCATAAAAAACATGATTCTGTTTACCGCAGTCATTCTCTCTCTCTCTCCCTCTCTATTGCAATATTAATACTATTATATATATATATATATATATATATATATATACATTGTGTGTTTTCACTGGTTTTCTTGTTGGAAAATAAACAAATAGTAATTTAAGAATTTTAAACATTGAATGTATGTTTTTATAATTATTATATTTAAATATTTGCTTCATAAATGATAACGCTTATTTAAAGATATACTGCAAAATTAATTTTTTATTTTAAAAACTTTTGTTTAGAATAGATACAAATAGAGTTTTAAACAATATGCATTATGTAAGAAGACAAATAAATGTGTTATTGTCTTCAAAAATGAATCTCGTAGTTACAGAACAAAAAAAGACAACTATTATTAATTGATTAATAGGTCACTATGATTAATATATTGTTTTTGTAATTGTATCTTTGCTTAGCTTCCATCGTACGTGGACAATATATTAAAGATTTTATGAAATACAATATTTCAAATTTTTCGAAGCGTAACACTACAATAAAAGTTCTTTAATATATATTTTGTTGTCAGATCTAATAAAGTTCGTGTTCGAATCGTTAGTTTTAAAGAAACTTGTTTGTAATATTACTCTCGCGCACTAGCAATACGGATAAATGTCATCTAATACTTATTAAATGCACGTGTCTTTGTCTATAATCCACACGATCCCTCGCAAATGAAGAAGTTGGGATTGCAATGATCGCGCTAAACCCAAAATACATCATATTAACTTGTCAAATTGTCAGGGAGAGCGCACTGTTGGCATTGCAATGGAAACTAAAAGAAGGCAAAGGCAAAAGCGTCGGTTTTGGAAAGAGGAAAGGGGCAAAAGTGTGGCGTATTTTTTTTTGATCGTGCATCCGAAACCAGTTTGGACGTTGCCTTTTTCCGAATCGTCGTCACAAATCATCCTTCATTATCAATGGAAGCGAGTTGACGAAAGTTGTCAGAAGGCTGGCCTCGACTTCGCATAATGAAAATCTTGATCTCTTTCCCATGCGTATTTTTTGATTCGCGGTGATGCTCCCGTTCCCCGCCTCGCCTTTACCGGTCCATAATCGAGAAACCAGTTTAGGACTGGACGACGTTCGCGCCGATTCCTTTCTTGGTCATTGAATTCTCGATAATGGACATCGTTGCAGTTAACCCGATCGTCGTGTAACGCAGACGCGTGGCGCAAGATCCCGCTCTGACGACAACAAAAAAAAAAAGAAATAAAGAAGAAAAAAAGACGAAGGGAGCTGAGGCACCGGAGGGCTCGATCCGCGTTGATAGGGCATAAGCGTGTGGTGATATCTTTGTAGCGGCAAATTTTGGGGCGCGAAAAAGGGCGATGATGCCGTTAAATCGACGACTCGAGCGTTCGACTGGTGTAGTGGTGAGGCGAGCACGTGGTGGCGCCGATAATTCGGAACGTGTTCGTTGGGCGCCAAGCGAGCCGGATTTCCCGCGCGTGTAGATTTTTATCTAGACAGGGATTCTTTAAAGTTGGAAGCCGAGTGACAGCGAGAAGTGGCGCGTTGAGATAAGACACGTGGTCCTCGGCGCGGTCCTTTGGCGCCGCGCAACTGGTCCTCGTTTGTGCTAGGCGCCAGCGCTCGCTTGACCTATTGCCGATTTATTGGGTCGATTTCGCGTGTTATCGGCTGACGTTAATGCACACGCGGGGACAGACGACGCCGATAAATGCAAAAGCCATTAAAATGACCCTATAAAACGCCGGCGGGATTACGCCAATGATCGTGTTCGATAGTTGGCTTTATATCGCGATATTTTAAAGGATATCGTTACTTAGCTCGCCGAGTTATCGATAAAGAATTCCCAACGGAGAATCGATAATGTCAATGGTTTTTAATCTTTTTACGTTAATCATTAATGCGCTGAAATTGCTGCAACTTCGACGTATCCCCGACTGGAATCTACCATCATTTCACGCTTGTTACCATTCATTAACTGAGTCGGAGATTTTGTACTTTTTTTATTCAATGCGTTCTCTTTGCGAAACATTGTTAATCTTCACGCACTTATGAATAATATTTTGCAACATTTGCATCTTAATATTCTATTTATGAAAATTACCCGATCGACTAGATTATCGTCACAGAGAACCAAGTATTTCGATGAAGGCGCAATAAAGTCGATAGATAAATCTCGCGTCTGATGCATCGCGCGCAAAAGATTATTATCTTGATTCTCGTATACTTAATTAAAGGATTACGGGTTCCAATTTTTGTACATTGCGACTTATTGGCTGCGACTCGACATTCACGTTTAGAAACCTATAACGTATTCTTTTTTGGAAGTGCATTAAGTTAATTTATAATTAATTCTACAATAAAACATAGATTGTGTCAATAGTCTGAGATTCTTTCAAATTAATATCATTAGCCTGATTGTTTTTAAATTATTCTCTCTGCAAGTGGAAATATTTTGCATGCATTTAAATAATAGATGCCTGGCATATTATAATTTTGTAATAATTGATGATCATAATTACAATTATAATTATTTCATTTTATATTATTATCATTCTCTTGTTTTGTTTTGATTAGTTATAAGAATTTTAAAGCATACCGATAAAAGGTATGCTTTAAAACGGATTTGCAAACTTTTTTATCATCTTTATGTACGATGTTTTACGAAAAAATGTAAGAATTTTTAAACAGATCATTAAATTAAGATATTCTTCAAAATTTGCAAAATATTCATAATAATAGTAATTATAATAATAGTAGTTTTAAGAGTATAATTTTTTTTATATAAAAAATTTCTTTTTAATGCTCTTTCTCCACAGAGAATACGCAAAAGTTGGTTGAAGTTGTCTCGTAAAATACACAATTCTCAGCAAAAACGTAAAATTTTCTCTATATTTTATAAAAAAATTCTTCTTTTATAATACTGTGTTAAGTCGCATGTAATGACTGATATGGTGTGGCATTCTTAATGTATTTCTACTCAGTGTAAAAAGATCGATTGTGATGCGGTACAGAGAGAAATTCTTTTTTTTTCTTCATCTACTTTGTTCAATTCCAATCTTCACGGACAGCCAACGTTTGCAGATAATGGTTGTCGTATCCAATACCTCTTATCGCTACTCCGAACATGTCTTGGTTTTTTATTTCCCTCGACGTTCGATAATCAATTGCTTTCTTCTTGATTCGACTTCGAGTGAGAAACTTGCCCCAAGTAAAAATGTGAATTCGAACTGATAATTTCTGATCGAGAAAATATGTCTACTTCCGAGTGAAAACGCTCCGAGACAACTGTCTTGCACACGGAGAAAAATAAATTATATAAATTACTATTTTAGCTAGTACACCGAGGATATACTTAAAACAATATAAAAAAGTACTATTTTGGATAATAAAATGAATTCATATACTGGTACATTGAAACAGGAAATCATTCATAT
>JABFPK010002336.1:0-10301 GCA_022817445.1 Habroteleia sp. ZL-2020
TTTAGTATCATTTACTAAACAGAACTAAATATAGTTTAATACATATTACTAAACGTTTAGTATCATTAACGAAACATAGGACTACTATTCGCGTTTAGTAAATACTACGACTCCAGTTCTCTCAGTGTAATATTAATTATATTCATTAAATTCCAAATTGTTTTTTTAATGATAATGAATTTGAAATTAAAAGTCATTTCTGAGGTTTTCTAAGAAAAAAGTAGACGAAATTGATACTGTAACAGAATATTTTGTAATATTAAGTATACGATTGATTTTCATTATAATCAAACAACAAGTTACGTCAAACATTGAAGCGTGTTTAAAGCACTATGCCTCGTATACGAAATTCGACGTCTAATTTGATATTCCAGCACATGAACCTACCCCGATCGCTTGATCGAACACGAACCGAAATTAACTAAACTACTCTTCTGGCTCGATTCTGCAAGAGAATTGCTAGTGCAAAAACGCGGTTGCAAGAATTGGTGGCGAAAAAGAGCAAACGCGTCGAGCTCCGGTATAAAAGCAATCCATTACCCCCCGAGCCGAAATCCTCTTGTGGCGTCCCAATTTTAAGAAGCGTTTGGCGCGCGAGTTAATTCGCCGCGAAAGCCCTTCCCCCGCGCCTTACCTCCGGCCAATCAAATCCTCTTAAATTAAGCTGATTTCGCGTCCCGCAACGAGACTGATTCGTTTATCATAATCGCGGGTGTTCTGCGCTGCCGATAACTTGTTCGGCGACCCAAAGCCGACGAGCGGGTCGCAAATAATGTGGGAGGGGACGAGTTATCGGCGCAATAAATTCGCGGCTAAAATTACAGTTAATATTCCATGGTTTGGCGGCGAAGAACCAGTGTAAACAAAAGGAAGGCACTGCGATCTATTTTGGGGGAGGCGTGTATGACGAATGATGGCGATAATGCGTGCCGCGGGCGATTAACGCCAACGACATCTCGTGGATTATCGTCATTAACGTTACAAAATTGCGTGGTACTTACGCCGGGCGTCTGAGCCTGAGGTCCGAATGGGTAGCGCGTCCACTCCAGACTTGCCTCCGTCGTCGTATCCAAAAGAACCACTGAAACAGAAAGCAAAACACGCAAATCAGTCGACGATTACAACGCCAGCGAATTTGGTTTAATGAATTTTCGACGCTCCGAAATAGCGACGCGGTGGCTAAATAAACACGCTCGGGGAGAAAGAGAGGGAGGGAGAGAGAGCATCGTACACGACAAAAAGAAAAAAAAAAAGGAGAAACCCAAAAAGAACGACAGGGATACCTGTTTAAAGTTATTGAGATTTACTCCTGATGAAAATAAAACATATATGGTTTTTATACATACACATATATACACTTCGTTACCAAAATCATATATGGGTTTCAGTGAAAGCGCTTGTTAGATATATCTATACAGCAACTGTCAGTTATATATGAAGAAGAATTGTATCTTTATATTGATAAGAATTTGGAAATAAATATTCAAAAATGTATAACTTTCACAAATATTTTATTTTATTAAATTTCACTTTATTATTTTCTTTAATTTAATGTACATTTTCATAATTGGAATTCAAAATTGCTCGATGAAAACTTATTTATTATTGTTATAATTTTCACCAGCATAAAACTAAATGGTATATAATAATAATAGAAATGTCAGTTTCACAATGTAAATTGTATATTTTAAATAAAAAGACATTACATTGCAAAGTATTGTGTGGTATTTATTATTATTATTATTGTTATTACTCACATTACATCGAAAATGAGATTTTACCAAAACCGATGCAGATTTAATGTATACATATACACGCGCAAGAATTGATTTTGTGCACTTTAGCTTAAAACTTCGTGCCTTAAATAATGATTAATTAATTTAATTATATTTTATTATTAATTATTTTTTATTGTGCTTTTGTGTTCATGCAAGTATTTCGCATACACATTTCGGTGTATCTAACCAAAATTTAAGTCACTTTGCAGAATTTGAAAATAATGTACAAATATTAAGAAACGGGGATAGAATTTCGGAAATACTCTTCACTAATTCTAATGAACGTAAGCGTAATAAACTTTATGCAAATGTGGTCGAAATTCGGTGCAATATTTCCACCACTGTTCAGAAATGTGTCTGCATGTGTTTGTGGTTAAACCTGTTTTTTTATATTTTTGTTTCTTCTCAAAATAAGCGGCTGATCATTCGCCTTGGAATGCGTGTTCGTTGTATTTTATAGTGCTGTGCGATTTTGCTTGCATCTTTAATTATATTTGCTAATAATTAAATGAGGCTCGTGTTCGGGCTCGGCACTGTGGCAGAGTAGATTCGGCAACACGATGTTTGCGTCAAGGGTGATGAAATGTGTGTTTGTTGTTGTCTAACATAGCCTTGGCTTTATGTATGTTGCCAGTTTGACAATCTACAATTGTCCTTATGATTTGTAGCAGCAGGCACGCGGAGAAAAGTGCTTTGTCATAGTTCGTATTACGTCTGCAAAATTATTTGGCCCGCACAATGTTACGTACAATGAATGAAATGCAATTATTTGGTTAATGCATCGGTTACCAAATTTTGATAACGGTATAATAATAATGCTACAACCAGAAAAATACAATTAAACTCTTGCGTATATACATATAACAATCATAATAACTGCAATAATTCTTTATTATATATGTTTTATTTATTTATAAATTTGCATTTAACTATAAACTTATATTACATACGTGGAACAAAAGATTGCATTTTTAGGTACCCGATTGGGTACACATTTAAATATTCAAAAATACAAAATCAAATATAATTTTAATAAAGTTTAATATTTAATCATTTAATATATGCAAATTTTATGAACAGTAGAGTAAAGGAAAATTATAATTGAATGTGTGTGTATAAAGTCTCAATTCGTCAATGATATCCAAACGTTATATTGTTTCATTACGCTTGTGGCTTCAGTATTTATCGATAGTTTGCGTTATGTTAGATTAGGTTAGATTTTAGGTATCAGATCGTTTACCGTATAATATTTATTTCAACCATAATGCTGATATCATATTTTAATTATTAATACTAATATCTATAATACTAATAATAAGAAACATTTATATCTTTCTATATCATCTAATTATTATTAATTGCACTGCGAAATAATGCATATTAATTATTCGTACATACTTTAATCCAGAAAATTTTTAATTAAAAATTAACTACTTTTTCAACATTTACGAATATTATTTATTTTCGGATTTTTTATTTGACATTTTATGGATATTGTCATATATCCTTAATTTTGTAAAATTTTTACGAAACGTTATGATACATTTTTTCTCGATTGGAAATGATTAGAACTTGAGATCATTCTGTTATAAATTAATAATTAAAAAATATATATAATGTATAGTGAATCCACAAATTCCTTTCAAAGAAAATAATTCAAATTAACATTTACTATTATGAGGAGAATCAACATTTTTAAAATTGAGAAATATATTTTTAATGAATTCAAATCAAATTTGAAAAGTATATCAGTATATAATAATTGCTCTTCATTAACATTGAAGTTTTTCTACCAAAATTAAATTTATGTTCTGTTTCAAAAATTTACTACACTACATCAAACTTACTTTAATTAAAAAATCAGAGTTATCCTACAACTTTTTTTTCATGTAAAAATAACGAGCGGTTTATTTACAGTTAAAATTTTTTTTTCTTAAAATAGTTTGACTTCCGTCTTTAGTTTGGCATTTTTAATACTTCTAAATCAAAAAGAAAAATATTGAAGATATATTCTTTGAGAACATATAATTTTTATTTTGCTCTTTAAGAGTACAGCAATTTCACTTTAAAGTCTAAATCATAATAACACTTAGATAATTTTGTTCTTAATGTTTATTTATATAGTATATCGAGAACTTTGAAGTTTCGTGACGGTGAATATTTTTTGCGTTATAATACATAATTTAATTAATATTAAGTAAAGGTTCTGGCATCTAAGACGTGAAATTTAAATGAAGCAAATCAATATGTATCGAATAAATTAAAGACGCTTGTTAAAAAAAAAGCAGTAAGACTCTCGTTTACCAAGTAATCCGTTCATTTGTTATTATCGAAGTCTCAACGAATAATTCATTTATAATATCAGCGTGATTTGATTAATTTTGCAACGGGCGTATGGAGTTTGAGATTGAATTTATTGTAAATTACACAACGTATTTAAAAAGCAAATATCGAGCGTCTTTGATTCGAAAATTTGCATACAAAAAAGCCGAGACAGCGATGAAATATGAGGTACGAATTGAGAACGAAGCTAAATAACCCATCAGTGCAAAATCAATAACTTAAGTAAATCCTAAACAAAACGCAATGATTCATCACTGCCGCATTCTTATAAATCTTGTTCAAGATTTCAAAACAATCCTTTCGGAAATGACGCCCATTTGTCATACTCAGTCGGATTTTTGTTCGAAACTTTTCGAAGTGCGTCATAATAAAAAAGGTCAATTTAAGGTAAATCGATTTCACTTTAGTCAATTGAATTGTCATTATGTCTAAGTGGATTTCACTTAAGTCAAGTTGAAGACGTTTGCGTATAAAAAATGGATGTTTTGTTTCACATCGGGTTATATACGTCATAAGTTTGGAGAAATGTTTAACTAAGTGTGTCTCCAACTGAAAAGAAATATTAAATAAAGTTTTATTTGCCTTGCCAAAACGAGAGCGATTCCATTGCGAAACTGTCGTGCGCAAATAAATAGGGTATAATGGAAATGCGCAGCAACTGTTTTCGTCGCGAATTGTTTCTCGTTTCGCGTTTGTCATTATCAATATTAATAAAAGATACTTCGTTTTCTCGGTCGAACTCGCGCACGGCAATTTGGTTATTAATTTAGAAATAGTTAGTTATGGAGTTGGTCGTTATATTCTTTTGGATTAATCAAAATAATTAGGAAGGGTCTGGTGTGCGCGCCTATGCGCAATTACGCGAGATGAACAACTTTTTGTCGATGATACATCATACATCATCCACGAATCCGATCTTCAACTTTGCAAAACAAAAATAAAAGTAAGAATGATAAATGAAAATGGTAAATGAGAGAAAAAGTTACGACTAGGAAATGATAACGACGATGATAATTATAATAAAAATAATCGCAACGCGCGCGTTTTTGCGCGCGTCTGCACGGCCTTTTGATGCAGTTTCATAATATGAAATATATGTTCCAAATGAGGATGTCAACGGGGCATAAAATATTAACAAATAATTATTCGGAATTGTGCATTGCACGCACTCGGAGGCGCATCCGATCGTCGATCGTGGAAAAATCGGCGCTACGAACTCGGCGGACGACGCCGCGCTCGTCCGTATTTAATTGCAAAGAGTTTGCGCGCGCGGAAAGCAAAAGAAAATGCATTACAAGTAAATTCCATAAAATTAACGGAGAAGCAAAAAAGGGGAAGCGAAAGCGGCGCATTAGTCAGCCGGCGAAACGTCGGAGAGCATTACCGCAATTGTTTTGACGGCGAGCGAGGCACCGCCAGGTTTTTGCCGTCATCCGTAAATATTTCCAATTTTTGAAGCCCGCGCGAAATCAAATGCAGTCAACTGCGTCGCGGCGCGCAGCTATTCACAAAATTCGTTCGCGTTTTCAGTTATGACATTCCTCGAAAATACATCCCTAAATGTCAGGTGTGGTTAACTCCGCGCCGAACTTGTCACGGTTGTGCACGTGTACACATTACGTCGCGTCTCCGGCATGCGTGTCTGCGTGTGTTCGCGCGTGTGTGTGCACACAAAACACGGCGTCGTGTGTAGGGAATGTGTACCTGTACACATCGCATCCTACGTAGTCGAACAACGCGCGTTAGTGCGCGACGCGAGAATATTTATAAGCGACATGCAGCGTGTGCGGAGCGAGACGGAGAGAGAGACGGAGAGGCAGCGAGAGCGAGCGAGACCGGCGTAGGCAGCGCGCGCGCGAGAGAGAGAGCGCGGGTTCGCCGGTATCGACCCGGGGACACGACGACTGGTTGTTGCACGGAGGCACGGAGCGACGGAGACGAATAGCGCGTGCGAGCGAGAGCGCCGGAGAGAGAGCGTCGTCGACGCGCCATCCAGCCACCTCAAACTTTTGCGATACACGCCACTGCCACTTAGTCTTTGGCGCTGATTTTCGAGACGACGCTTTTACGACATTTGTCGAACGATTGTTTCGCCAGCCATCTCGCAATTTTCTCCCGACGACGTTTATTTCCACGCTCAAAATGACGTAACTTTTACAATCCCGCATTTTTGGTATTCGCGCTGTTACGACGTCGCCGGTTTTAGAATATTTCCCGCGATTTTAACGTCGAACTGCCGGAAACAATCGACCCCGTCCGATTCGCGACGATTATTAAGTGCGTCGTAATAGATGATTGGATAATGTAATTGAATTTTCGGAGGGCAGGTTCCATTTCAATGCGACATACATTTTAGCGATTGTGTCTGCGAGTGTGTTTATTGATGCGAGATAAGAGATTGCCTGGCGCAGATACAACGGTCAGCTTCTAGGCAAAATTGTTTTTGTGGTCGATTGACTGCATGCGGCTTCGAATCTTAAAGTCGTTGTTACCGTGATCCTCGAAATATCCGTTTTTAGATAGGATCCTAGTTTCGATGATCCTCGATACTGTGCCGTTACATTATGTATAGTCACGTCAATGTTTATTTCGTTTAGCAACGCATGTTTTTTGCGCGGAAGTTGTTCGCGCGATATTTTGGTTTGCGAAAACGCAATAAACGTATTTAAATCTCCGCTTTCTAGTCGTAATTAATTTATTAATGTTTCACGCAACCAAAGTCACGCTTCAAAAATATTTAAATTAATTTTTTTCAAATAATTTTGTCAAAGGAATTATGCTTTATGTAAATAACGAATAAAAATAATAATTCGATGTTTACTTTTTGTTCTTTATTTCTAGGCAATTATTCTTTAAAAATTATACATTTTAATTATTCGTTACTTAAAATAATGTATACGTGTTAGACGTTTTAATTTGTATTATTATTTTAGACAAACAATCACATGAACTCTATCACGGTAATTGCATATCTGATAATTTGTATATAATTTTATTTTGCTTATAAATCTAATAGTCTACCATAATACAAAAATGCTAATTTGATTACCACTTAAATAATTCTTTCAATCATTTCATTACTACTTATTCAATTACATGACTTCATCACAAATTAATTGAATTCAAATACTAACTATAATAACTATATAGAATGAAACTAAATAAATCAATAATTAATTATGAAGTAAAAATATAAATTTTCAAAAGTAATATACGTAAAAAAAAGTTAAATAATAAAATGATAAAGTACATCATTATTTATGAATTCAATTTCCTCAAATTAATTCTCCGAATGAACTAATCATTGCAAATGTGTTAAAAATTTATAACCGCAATTATATGAATTTATTACTGGAGTAATTTGCAATTTTTATAAGTCATCGACAACTATGTCGCGGTAAGCTCTCAAAACGCGCGAGCGAAGTTGCGTAATTGCTAAAAATTCGGAAACAATTCGAGTAATTTTTAACGCAATTTAGCTCGTGTCTTTAAAATGCTCCTCTAAATGTGTACCCACGTACCCGGAGTCACGAGAGCGCGCGCGCCCGCACACATACGCACGGGCACGACGACGCGAATGCTCGTCGTCTTGTCACCCGTCCTTTTTTACGTTTCGCCAGCCAGCCCTTTTCCAATTTCTGTCGCGTCTGCCTCGTCAAATAATTCGTCGCGCGTCATCGAATTCGCCTACCAAATCCCAAAGATAAGTTCACGAAAGCACGTGCGATACGCCAAGGAACGGTAATTAGCGTTAATTCGATTGCGTCGACGCTGTTTAATAGTCGAGCTCGAAAAGGATGTAATTATTTTTTTCCTCTTCTTTCCCGCCGCCGGGGGGGTGTTTATTGTTGGATAGGGAAAATCTTGATGGGCGAATTTTACGTCGATGGAGTTAGCACGCCGCCAAAAAACAACATAAATAAATTTTGCTGACGGGGCTCGTGTGCGTGCGCGCGATGTCACGAAAAAAAGACAGAGTTTTGTAGTGCGGTTTATTACCGTATGGGAAAATTTTGTTACCAATTGGTTTTGATGGCCTGGATAATAAAATTTGGCGTAACAGCGATTTTTTTGTTGATACTGCACGATTCCGTCGAATGTGTTTAAACAGTGCCGACTTTTCCATGTTAAAATTGTGACAAAAATGGTCCGGCATTAATGGAAACACATTTTTTATTGAAAATTGATTCAATTTTTGTCATTTTCAGGTTATAATAATGGCAGTATCAAAGTTATTATGACGATAAGATGAAATTTGTTAGTAAACCATTTGCAAAGTTTACTTCAGTTATATAGTTTTTATGTAAAATTCTTATGTATTAGTATTTTTAAAATTCTTTTTTTTAAAATTTAAATTTTCTTTTTTAAATTATTTTTTTTTAAATTCTTATGTATTAGTATTTTAAATTCGACATTTTTTAAAAATATTTGTAGTTCAATTAAAATCTGTAATTAAATGTACGGTTGTGCCAGACTGCGCAGTTTTGACAGGGATGCCAACATTCTACACATATAATTATTTTTCTCAAATACTAGTAACCTTGGATTAACATAAACCTATAAATTTTCGGATTATGATTATGTTCTTTATATATAGCTTTATATTAGTATCTGTCTATTAACAATACTATGTACTTTCATCGTATATTTCTTATGTAATGGTACTTTAATTTGGTAAATGTGTGTGTTTCCGATGTTAATCAATCTTCAAAAGAAATTAAAAGTCAAGTTAACACAGAAATTGTTTCCAGTAACAGAATAAAGATTAAAAACTTTTATATTAAAAGGAATAGAATTAATAAAAATCGATTGAAATGAAATGTTTATAGAATATACGTGCTAACTACTTGTATTAAAGTAAAATAGGTCAACGTAACTGTATTATTTTAAAAATATGTTTATAGCAAATGCGAAAAAATGAAAGCATGCTTTTTAATAATGATAATTATGTCGTTCAAAAAAATAATGCAATTTTGAGGTTATTCTCGAATCAGTGATGCATCACCTGAAGTTGGATACTGCAACTGTGACAGGGCTACCAACCATTCACACAGTGTACCAACTTCAGGCATATGAAATTTGTTTTCATTTTTATCGGTGACCTTCAAATGAGAAAAATCTACAGATTTCGATACAGTGTTTATTTGCCATGACGCGGAATAATGGCATTAGGTGACAGAAACAACCAAGTATTGCGGAATGTCCTTGATTATCGAAAATTGGTACCATTGTTTTATTGAAAGTTTAGATACCTTCTATGTCGATAATAACAATAAATAAGCCGTTATCACCAATACCCGTAGGAACGTATAAAACTAACACGGTATTCGTAACTACTCTAATAAATTATGATCTAATCATACATATAAATATATATTGTAACGGTAACGCAGGTAGCATATAAAATAACTCCGATTTTTATCACACGAGTTATGAATAGATATAGAGGCTCGCGTAATTTCTCGTGATGACTATGAACTTGTGCATTATCACCGTTAACGTTTGCTTCACGGTTAATTGTCATAATAAATACATATTTTGTCGTCAGGCATTAACAGTATTTTACAGTCGATACCCGCAATAACTATAAATAGGGCTGCCGCTTGTATTTATGGTGGCTAGTTTTGAGAAGCATAAATTGATCAATTTATTACACCAAGAGAAGACGTGGCGCACCTAAAATAGATTCCAAATCAAATATTTTCTCAATGGTCGCCAAATTTGATAATAAAACAGTCAAAAAATTGGGAGAGAGAGGCGAGAAACAAGTTGCTGTAATTGAAAAATGCGAGGAACGGTTTCTATGATTTCTACATTTCATACTATAAAAGATCGGCATTTCAATGACTATTACATGAATGCATGATTAAAACTTCTATGAATTATAACTTTTATTTGTAACGTGCGTGAAAAATAGAAAAAAGATTTAAATTGAATTTCTATCTATTTTTAACAAATATTTGTTAAAATTACAATCATTTTACTTGTGTCAAATGAGTGTAGTGGTAAAATTTTTTTGCGACGATTTTAAAATTCATGTCTCAGCATTATGATAAAATAACTCTTATTATAAAACACTTTATTATATTGAATGGAGGACAATGGACATCTAAGTAGATAAATTAATGAAATGAAATAAATCGGATTGAAATGAGAGCGTAATGTACGATTGCACCAATG
>JABFPK010002337.1:0-10300 GCA_022817445.1 Habroteleia sp. ZL-2020
AATCTATATTGTACTAATGTAATATACTTTTAGATGAAAATAAATATACAAACATTTTTAGGATACTTTTTAAAAAAGCAATCAAAGATTGCAAAAATATACGTTTTATTACAGAAGAAATTCAAATTGATAGACAAATAAAAACTCGTATAACTTTTATTGTTCCAATTGTTGCGTTTTATAAGTATAAACAAATGAAAATTTTCAAAATCACGGAAAAAAGTGATTATAAATTTGAAAACATATTATGTTTTTTCGAAAAATTGGAAAAAAAAAATTTTTTTAATTGAAACATCTATATAAATAATTGTTAACTTTTTTAGAAGAATATATAAATATATATAAACTTTCTTCTAATATACGATTTATTTTTGCATTTTTTCTAATAACCTAATAACCTCTTTAAAACATTATTATCAGTGCTATATAATAATTATCTATTATTATTATTATTATTATTATTATATCTATTATATCTATTATATCTATATATATATATTATATTATATATATATTATATCTATACATTATCTTTAAATTTTCCCATGTATATCTTATTCTTTTAATTAATACTTTCATTTACTTTATCATTTTTTTCATTGCCAACAATCTTTATTTAATAAAGATGTCATAAAAAATGCAAACGATATAGTTCTGAATTTGAACAGAAGCAAAAAGCGTTATGAAAAATCAGAAATACTTTTATTATCGTTTATCTTCGCGTTAGCGTACAAAAAAGCAGGCCTCGTCTAAACAAAGCAAAAGGAAAAAAGTGCGCGCGCGAAAGGAATCGTCCAATCCTGTTTTAAATAATTTCGTCATCGTCAAAAGCGATGCCAAAAACGCGCAGCCATCCTAGTCGCATAATATTCTCCGGCATTCATCCGCACAAGTCCATACTCGGCTCTAATGATGATCTACGGTTAGCTACCGCGCACAGTTACTATAAACCTCCTAATTTCTCCGCTATAAATTCATCCGACGTCTGTCCTCGTCGCGCGCACGTTCCTCCTCTTTGTCGCGCGCTCCTTTCCCACCAAATCTTCCATAAATAAACAACTCGCTCGTTTGATATTTATGTATATGAATTCGTATCATTTATTATTAAGGCTGTACGAAGACAAGAGGAAGACACCGTGTCTCTTCGGCCATCTTATACCGCTTCGTCTTATTTTCCCGCCTATTATTTTTGTTTTGTACAGCGCGCCGCGCGAGAAAAACAAAAAGACGAGAGCTGCTTCTGAAGTGCTTCTTGGTGTTCTTAATACTCCGCTTGGAGGTTATTTTTTTTATTTCCCTCCTTTTTCTTTTTTTTTCACTTTTTCGTTTTGCCGCCATTTTGCGTATATGGTTTATAACTGTATAATATGTGTTTATCAACGTAATTTTACGTATTTATTGTAATTTGCTTTTTGTCGACCTTTTTACCCCATCGTTTAATTCTTGTTTATGGCTAATGTGTTGTAAAATTTTTTGCCGGTCGGAGAAACAGTATTAAATACGTTGGACTTTAAACTGAAAGTCTTAGAAAGTCAAAAGCAAAAACGACTTTCAATCTTAAAATTTTGGTTTCGGAACTGTTCTCAAGTTTGTGAAAAAATGGAAAAAAGTTTTACAATGTTTACGAAATGGTTAACTTTTAGAAACGACGACGGGTTAAGTCGTTTCAAAATCGAAAATATGACACAGAATTTGATTTCTTTTCATCGCATTTGAGTAATTGAATGAATAAAATCAATCAAAAAAATTATATTATTTTATAAAAAGAGTGACAAAGAAAAGAAATTAAGTTTAACATAAAAATTATATTCCCTTTTGAGGAAAATGCTTATTCATTGTACAGTTAACCAATGTATTGCTATCTCAGTCTAGCAACAGTATAGCTTGACAAAAACGTCTGTCAGGCATTTGCCCGAGTGTTCGTAACCTAACTTTTCCATAGGCTATACCTGCTTACTATAGACCTGTTTGCTCATGCTTATATAAATAATATTAGCACAAACCATATAGTTTTATGTTTCAAATGTCTTCATTTATCCGGTGATTTGATAATTTTTTCCAAATCAAGCAAGACTATAGCTTTAGAAACTTATTTATATACACCAAAAATATAATCTGTGGAAGTAAATTTGAAAAAAAATTTCATCATACACTGAAAGAAAGAAGAAATTTTAAATGACTCTTTCTCCTAAATTTGGATAAATGGATTTTATAATGCCTTTTCTACAGGATTTTTAACTGCAAAATTTAAAAATTATTCTTATAGACATAAAAATTAGTGAAAAAAAGAGAAAATTTTGTTGACATAATTTATTTTTAAAAAAAGTCAAACATTATTTTATTTTGTAATGGAATATACCCTTCAAGATGAAAAAAAATTACTATAAATTCGGGAAAAATGTATGCACTGAATTGCGAAAGCATATGACGCGACTATATGACCTATAAGCTTATTATTTCCGTAAGCTGGCAGCGGCTTCGTGGCCGAGTGCGTTAAAGCGAACCACTTGAAACTCGCGCGTGTCGAGTTCGAATCCCTATACTTCTTTTGTTTTAAAATTTCTCATTTTTCGGTGGATTTGAGAATTTGAGAAAGAGTATTATATTCATTTTATTATACAAAAAACTGAACGGAGAAAAGGATATTTCTAAAATTAAGATAAATTACTATCTGAGATAAGCTACTTTTCTGTTCTCAATTATCGGCACATGAATTTATTTTATATATTAATATATCCTCACTCTACTAACTAAGACAATATAATTTATCTTTTTTCTCCATGTAGAATCTTGTAAAAAAAAATGTATGCCCTTCAAACCTAATATTATACATCTTTCAGCCACCTGTTCAAACATTTAAAAAAATTCAGCACACGTATTATCAAGAATTAGTTACGTATCGCCTCAAAACTATATGATTAATTATTTTCCTTGATTACCTATAATTTTATCTGTTAGAGTATGACTAACCCCGTTTCAAATTGCAAATGAAAAAATTAATTATATATATTAATTATCACTATGTCGCTGAATTAAATTGAGCGTTGTTTGTGTTATTCGTCCTATTATTCTATAACGTGTGCGTAATATTTCAAATAGATTTCATCTATAAAAATTGCACTCCACATCCAATCAAACTGATGATTCTCATTTGATCTATGTTGCATGATAACGTGCCATGATTTGATAATTTATAATTATATTGTAATGTCCTTTAATTCTTGCACCTAATGCTCGTTTGGTCTACAATAATTATAATTATAATTGTTTCATTGTTATAATTAAATTGACTTAAACCCTTTGATACGAGCATTATTTTTTACGACGGGTGCACAATAAATGTCGCATTTCGTGAATTATTAGCGCACATAACCTTATTCGCGCGGGCTTTGATACGTTTGCGCATGTGCCGCGTGCATATAAGAGGCTGCATTACGCATGCGTTACCGCGCGTAATGGGCACGCAACTTTATGCTCGTTAAACATGCAAAGCCATGGCTTTAATACAGAATTTTTTATATATCTATATAATATGGCAAACAAATCCACGCAAAAAATTAAATTCAAAATCTTCCTATAAATTTTCATTTGAGCAATTTCTATGAGAAAATGAAACATATATGTTGAATGGTTCACATATATGTTTGCAGCATTCATATATGAATACTCATATATGGGGTGTATATATGTGAAATTCATATGTGGCCATATATGTTTCAGATTCACATTTCATATATGAAAACAACACACAGAAAAATGTTTTGTTGTGCCAACAAAAATTTGGTTTTCCCAACAAAAAAATTTAATAGAAATATGACCAACAAAAAAATTTTGGTTCTTACAACTAAATAATTTTGTTCCTTTAACAAAGCTTTAACTAAATTATCTCAACCAACAATTTTAATTGGTATAACAAGCCATAGTTACACATAACACATATAGTTAAATCGTCCGAAAAAAACCTCCCGCTGTAGGATTTGAACTCGGGTCACTGCGGTGTCAGTCGACCTCTTTAACCGCACTGAGCTATTGAGCATATATGACGTATATTATAATAATCTTTTATCAATAAATATTTAATAAATAAATAAACAAATATAATATGTATAATAAATATAAAATTCCAAATAATTATAATTCTTTAATGAAAATAAAATATTGAAAAATATGAAAGAAAATATTGTATAAATACCAAGAAAATATTAAATATCCCCTTTATTATTTTTTAACGAGATTTAATATTTAGAAGAAAATATTTTGTTATGTCAACCAACAAATTTTGTTTAGGTCAACAAAATAATTTCAATCAAACTATTTATTTGCACATAATAAAATATTTCTTTGAGCGCAGCCATTTTCTACATGGGTTATTTACATATTTATGAAATCGTTCTGAAACATTATATATGACCACATATGGCCATATATGTTTCATTTCACATACGAAAGGTATATATGGCAGCCACATATGTCAAATTTGTAGATGGATTATTTTCATATATGAAATGGTTCTGAAGGATATATGGACATATATTAACATATATGTTTCGGGAGTCTTCATATATGAATGCTGCAAACATATATATTATATATATTATATGTCAGCCATATATATATTTCACTTTCACATGGGTTTTTATTACAATTATTTCCAATTTATTTCTCTCGCTGTACGTATACGTTATATTCGTAAAGTCAAATTATGACGACGACAAATGTATTTTATTTTGGTTTACTCAAAATTCAGCATAAACAAGTACAAATTTTCTATTGTAATTTCCGTTAAGCTCGCAAGTCTCTCCGATTAGCGTACTGAATTGGCAAAATATCCTTAAGGTGCATTCAACAAAGTAGACGATAAACAATTTTGCATTGTGACCGATCTGTTTATCGGTGTATCGGGACCGATAGTTTGAAGTATTTTTCAATGTGCGAGAAACAGGTAGTTGCAGTACGGTTACCTGTCGTAGAAACAGTTAAAGCTCACGTTGGTAGCAACACTAAGCCACAAATCCGGCTTAACCCGAGCTTATGAATTAAATTGCTTAAACTCTGTGTTGAATTCTGGCGAAGTTGGACCAACCTTTCGCGGAGAATTGCGTATCGTTTTTCGCGGCCGAAGAGACTCCAAGATTTGCGCGAATTCAAAAGTTTGAGAAAATCAAGACCTTCGTATTCGATCACAATTGCTACAAATTGCAATTTCAAACATGTTCAGACCAATTTTTCATCTAATTCTATAATATTTGCATGAACATTTTTTATTACTCGTGCTGTATTGGTACATTTATTATATTTGTTTTTAATAATTAAATTATAAATTGTATTTGTGTATAAATTGGAATTTGTTCCGTTAATTAAATAAATAAATAAATAAATAATAATTATTATTTATCATTTAATTATTATAATATATATAAATTATAATAATTAAAATATACATATACATGTATATATATATTATATATACAGTTAAGTTAATATAACAATAACGATATTGCTACCATTTTAACCATAATTTATGACTCGATCATTAATCAATAGAGTATTACAAGAAACGGGCGCAGATGGATATAATAGTTCATAATTTCTTTATTTGTTTAGTACGAGTAGTGCAATGGAAACATTTATGTTCATCCCAAATTTCTTGTATATGATCATCCGATCTTTTCTTATCTGAACTGTCGTGTCCATTGTAAAAATGTGTTTGAAAACCGAATCAATAGGGCATTAGTGAGTCACTTTTAATCCCATTGTTTTTCATTATCGCCAGACGGCCAAAATCCAAAATTTCATTTTTATCTAGAAAATTTAGTTGTCGTCGCAAAACCGCTCGTTAACACAACAGACCACATTAAGACAAACAAGTTTCACAAAATCTATACCTGCGGACTGATTCTATTCTACGAAAATTAATTTTAATTTCTCTGTTTGACAAACGGATTTCACGCACATTTATTTCCTCTCAGGAAGTGATTACCAAAAGGATATAGCAGAATGCAGTAAATTAAATTTCGGGCTTTTCCCTTACAAATGAAACAAAAGAAACTCGCAATAAAGTGAAACAAAAATGAGTCAACGAGTGCGGTTTTCGTCAGCCGAACTGGTTTTTGGGTCTTTTCTTGCACGCGAACACTTCGCAATTGCAACGCAGAACGTCTTGGGCCGATAGTTTTGGAAAAAAAATGTTTCTTAGGGGAGTCCGAAGGAAAAAAGGAAAACAAATTCAAACAGAAGAGGCCTTTCGATGACAAAAAAGTAATGCGAACAAAAGGCGAACATTTCGGTAAATAAGTTGAAGAAAAAACAAGAAAGGCGGGCAAGAAAAGGAGAAATGGGAAGGGGGGTCTCGCGTGGCCTAAGTAAACGCGCGAGTTTCTCTCATCTATTATCGCTGCGCTGGATAAACATGAGTGATGTTACAATCGGGTATGCCAAATTGTAACAAACTGATCTATAACTAAATTACACGCCCGGCTGTCGCATCGGCAGCTATATAAACACATCAGCGGGGCCATTGTGCGCCGGGCCCCTTTGGTCCCATTGTCCGAAAAATTCCATGCTACCGGCCTGCTTTTTTCCCTCGACAAATTGCGTTTCCGGGTTCACACCGAGAATGTTCTTTGACGAAAACTCAAAAATGTGCCCATTTCTATCGAATTTATACATTATTGTATGTGTGTCAACAGTGAGAGAGAAAGAGAGAGAGAGGAACGTGAAGATATCTGAAGGACGAGTTTTTTAATTTAAGATAGAAATATTGATGTCGAGAGGAGAATTTTGGGGGAAAATGTCAAAATTATTAAATCTTAATTTTTGCGAAGGCGATATATGAAACCTTTTTCAGAGGGAGGGCTGATTTCGGCACCTTTTTTGAAGCATCGAATTCTGTCGTATGAAACATCTAGATTTTATTCGACGAAATATTTATATTTATTTGTTATATATATATAGATATAGCGTTGTTATAAACAGAAATTATAGTTTTATTTATTTCTTTTTTTTTAGACATTCAAATATGGAGATGTAAAATTTACATCGAGAGAAAAACGTACCAAAATATACTCTTATTTCTACTATAAAAGTTCTCCAACTTGGGGCAATAAGGTTTTATAAAACGATTTAGTTAATTTATTAACATAATTATAAAAAAAAAATATTAATATAAAAATACATTTCTAGTAGAACACGGTAAAAATAATATTTTTCGGTAAAACCGAATATTATTTGGTATTGCATAATAAAAATTGTACCAAATGAATTAATTTAATTTTTACCTTATATTGGGGGAAATTTTACGTTAAATAGCTAGATTATAGAAATTAAATTATATATTTATTTATTTATTTCGTTCGAACCTCGGACCGCTGCGAGATTCGAACTCGACATACGCATCAGACCGCTCAATAATAAGCTTTATATATATATATAGACCATATAGCCCGCGTCATGATTTGAGTGTCGGCAACTGCTTCTTGCGCGTGCATACATTTTCCCCCAATTTAGAGTAATTTTGTTTCACTTTGAAAGGCATATTTCAACTCAAAATAAAACAATATTTGACTTTCGTATATGCAAATATATACATTTTATTAAAAATAAATTGCTTCAACAAAATTTTCCCCTTTTTCTGCTAATTTTTATTTCTATAAGAAATTTTTTTAAATTTTACAGTAAAAAATCCTGTAAAAAAGGTATTACAAAACCCATTTACCCAAATTTGGGGGAAAAGTTCATACAACATTTTTCTCTGTATATATTTTATATAAGTATATATGTATTATGTGTTTAGAATTGTTATTGGGAATTGTTTTAAATAAAACTTGTTTCTTTGTTTACATTACAGACAGTGTTAAATTTTAGGTTAAAAATTTCCAATTTTGTTTTTATTTTTAATTTAATTTTATAATATAAATAAATTTTATTCTAAACAATTTCAAGGAAAACTTGATAATTTAAGATTTTAAAGTTACCCCTTTGCTCCCACTGCAGGGGATATTATTAGGATCGGGAGTCGTGTTTGGTATTATTTGATGGACTCTTAAAATATTAAATATATACATATATGTTTTAATTTGAAAATCGCCATAAATAATATTTCTGTATATAATAATAATAATTGACCAATAGGTCAATATATTGACCTAACGTAATAATAGTTTTATCATTATAGTTTAATTTCTTCAAACGAAGAAGAATTTAAACAATAAAATTAATGTTCTTAATTATAAAATTAATTACGAAAAATTTAAAGTTATCAAAGGGCCATTTTAATATTTTATTATTATGAAATAATATTTTATTATATTATTAAATGATGTCTTTTAAAATATAATTTATAATAATGTAAATAGGAAGTATAACATACTTATTAGTAATACTTTAAACCACGAAAAAGTAAGCTATTGAAAATTCAACGTAAACAAATATAACGGTTTAAAACGATTAAAATTTTAGAATTCGAATACGTGTGTTATCTACTTTCCGACTCATTTTCTTTTTTAATATGTAAAAGATGAGTGTTCATTTAGTCACAAACCTATTGTTCTATAGGTATATGTATTCAAAAATATTAAATAGCATAACAACTTACCTTTTAAAATATTTATGATTGTAATTAATATATGTAAACGTATTGTATGACGCATACAATAAGGTAAAATATGTTCTAAAAAAATTGTATCTAAATATATATATATATATATATAATTTTTTCTAATATATATATTCTAATATATATAATTTTTTCTAATATATATAATAGTTATTTACTAATGTGTGGCTTAGATGTACCAGTAATGGATAATAATAACTAAATAATTGGATTATTGTATAATTAAATAATTGAATAATGAATAATAATACTTTTTATTTTCTAATTTACACGTTTTCATGAATAACACCAGGTAATCTAATTACTGAATGCCAGTAAATATATACAAATATGATCTGGTCGAATAATGAATTTAAACCTTACTATAATGTTTTTATTTGATAATTAATTATATTTTAAAATAATATTTTAAAATATTTTAAAAATGATTTCAAATCTTATGAATAATAATTTTGAATTTCTTATTATTTTATTATATACTCTTAATACATTGTTTTATTTCCTTACATTTTTTTAAAATTATATATTTTATTTGTAAAACACATAAGAATTAAAAATTAGTAGATGGTTTTAATGTTAATAATAGTTGTTATAATAAATATAATAAAATAAATGTTAATAGCGCGGGCTTTGGTGTTTGCGCATGTGCAGCGTGCAGAAGGGGCTGTATCGCGCACGCTTTAAAGTGAAGGTTCAAGTCTGGCGCAAAACGTTCGGGGTAGAGTGTTTGTAAATATTTTTTTCCGAGTGATGAATTAATAATCAAGACTTTTCCGCGATTCATAGTAGATGGGAGAATAGCATAGTAAATAAATAATTACTTTTAATAATGTAAATTTTCTTAATTCTTGGAACTCGTTTTTTATCACCTCAAAACGTAGTTCCAAAATTACGTTAGCAATAGACAACAAAAAATGTATCTTTTGCAAAAATAATATTCTTCCAGAGTGATACAACTGCGGAAAAGTTACAACTGATATTTTTAGGTTTTTATAAGATATTTATTTCAAATAACCCTATACGCTCAGAAAAATATTTTATTATGTGCAACTAAATAATTTGCTTGGCAATAATTAGTTGATCCAAACAACATTTTTTGGTTGACATAACAAAATATTTTTTTCTAACTGTTAAATCTTATTCAAAAATAATAGATATTAAATATTTTCTTGATATTTATACAATATTTTGTTTTATATTTCTAAATATTTTATTTTCACCAAAATAATATTCATTAAATATTTTTTAAATATTTGGAACTATTAGGAAAGTAAAAGATTAAATTGCACTAAACATAATGGTGCGGCGAGTAGATACTATCGCTTGACCGGGTTTAAAAGATTATAATAGTTAAAGCATCGCGTCTCGAGTTCGAATCTTACAGCGAGAGGTGTTTTTTCGAACGAAATAATTAAAATAAAATTTCATACGATAACTTTATCCATGTCAAAGTTGATTACTATATGCAACTATGTTGTGGGGTATAACAACTAAAATTTTTGTTTGAGATAATTTAGTTATGCTTTTGTCGAAAGAACAAACTGATTTAGTTGATTGAACCACAAATTTGATTGATCACATTTCTACTAAATTATTTTGTTGGAAAAACTACACTGAGAGAAAAGAATAATATATATTATAAAAAATGATACGAATTATTACCATTTTTCGTAAAAGGTTGAGGAC
>JABFPK010002338.1:0-10298 GCA_022817445.1 Habroteleia sp. ZL-2020
GGTTATATCAGGTCAAATTACACGAGATTCTGGCAAATTGTTGAAAAGTCTCATTTGAAAATCAGTTATTTTTTATGCCTTTAAAGTGGTGTGTTTCTCTCTTTTTGCTCTAGCATATTATTACGTCAATATTTATACACTGGCGGTAAAAAAAGAGACATTTAAAAAATCGTCAAAATCTTTCAATTTTTAAATCGTTATGAACATTTTAACGGTTGAACATGATCCAAATTAGATGATACTTTGAGTTCTCAATAGTTTGAAGCTTTCTCGTTATGGCCATGTACGTTAGCGTGGTGCAAAATCCTTTCTGCCCCCGCCACCTCCCGAAGAGAAGTCAAAAGTATAAAAAAATATTCAACTTTGTGAACTTATGCAATTTAAAAAATGCATAACTTCGCGCCAAAAAATCCTAGACACTTGAATTTTTGTGAGATTTGAAAGAAATTCAATGAACTTTATCATTTTAATAATTTATTGGAGCTAAAAAAATGTTTTCTGCGATATAAGTTCACAAAGTTGGTCATTTTTTTACCCTTTGACTTTCCTTTATCTTCGGGGGGTAGAAGGGGGTGGAAGGGACTTTACATAGCACTATCTTACATGACCTTACAGAGAAAGCTTCAAACTATTCAGAACTCCCAGTATCATCTAATTCGGATTATATTCAGCCGAGATATAACGGTTTAGAAATTGGAAAATTTTCACAATTATTCAGATGCTTCGTTTTTTTTCGGCAGTGTATTTAGTTGCAATGCTACTATTATAATAGCAAAGAGTTTATCATTATATATGTCATAATACAAACTTTAATATTAACATGCTACGATATTTTTTAAATATTCAGATGATTAGCTAATTTACCCGAATTTATTGCAAACCTAAATACACTTATGTATTGCAATTAAAAAATTCTTACACAATATTAACAAAATCTTGTATTTAAAACTAAGGTAACGTACTGAGAGGTCTTGGAGGTTCTTCGGCTTCCCGTGATACATGATTGGGTGAAACGAGTTTGCGTTCGCTGCCAATCAGCTCGTCTTGCGAGTAACCGAAGTTTTCTTGGCCAGTGAGGCTGGTCGTGTGACTTTCGAGCTGCTGCAGCTTTGCGGACCCGCGAAGCGAGCGATTGAGCTGTTTGTCCTCCTCGTCCTTCCGTTTTCGTAATTGTTCCTGAAAACAAAGCAGATGTTATTGAATAAGTCGCACTTTCTTTCGAAGCTAAGAACAAGCTTACAAAACTTGAAACACTATTCTGTATGCTTTTAGCCTTCAACTGCAATATCAAAGATTATATAAAAGAAACGAAAAAGCATAATCAAAGTCCTATTTTCGCTAAAATTCATGGCGCACGAAACATTTTTGAATAACTTTCAACTTTACTTAGTCAAACTTTTATTACATTTCGAATGAGCCGAATAACAAGTCTGCACATTTTCACCACCAAAACTGTTTAAATTTTAGACTCTTTCTCAGATTTATTTTTGTCTGTTGTAAGGGAGGGGGTGGGCTGTTCGCGCTTAATGTAGTTTTTATTCGTGCAATAAAACGTCTTTTCAATCATTACCTTTTAACTCACTTTCATGAATTTTTTAGTATTGCAATAACTGCGTGTCTTACATTGAGAAAAAAGTTAGAGTAAGTTTAGCAATATTTTCTGGCGCAAATGGGATATACTTGTATTACGGTTATATTTGCTATATTTTATAAGTAAATATATTATAAATTATGAATCAAGGTGCAATTTGTATCGCAAATTATCTTCGAAAATATATCACATATACTGATATAATAAAAGTATATCCCAGTTAGGCTATAAAATATTGCTAAACTTACACTAACTTTTTTCTCAGTGTATGACATAAAACTGTATGAATTAAAGATTATAAATAAGAGATTTTTGAGGTTATAAGAAATTATTAAGTTTTGAAAGCACAGTTTAGTTTCATTTTAAATAACGAGTTCATAAAATAAATGAATTGGTTTAAGGTGCAATATTAAAATTCTAGGAGAATGGAGTTTGGGTTATTAATATAAGAATATCTAAGAACGAATCGTAATATTTGCAATTATGTAATACTATATCTTCTATATTCATTACCATTTCTCAAGTATAGAATTCAGTATAGTAATAATGAATGAGGAAATACTGCAATACTATACAAATAGAAATTGACAATAAATTTGAGCTTAATTATTATCTAACTGACAATCAAGTTAGAGTAATCTACAAAATGAAAAGAAAATATGGATTTTTAAAAGAATTTCTGTTAATGATGATTTCCTAAATAAAATTTCGAGAACAGAAAATATTAGCACAAAATCATATTCTAAAATATTACTATTGGTTTTGTGTTTTTGAAATTTTCTTTATTTAGTTTGACTTTATTGTTTTAAATATGAATATTGTTGTATTAATTTCAAAGGCTTATAAAATTTATAAATAATAATTTGTTACTATAATAACATATAACAATATAACTTGTAACTTTAATATTTAGAAAATTTAATTTTGTGAAGAAAATCAGATTTTGATATTAGCTATTTATTTTGAGCTCCTCGTGTACACAATTTGAAAGAAACTATTTTAAAATAAATCTTGTCCAGGTCTAATGTTGTAATCTTGATTGACGGGTGTCACGAATAAAAAGATACGTACAGACGATGCTTTATATTGAATTATGCCAATATAATTTACGCCCACTGACTGATAATGCCATGAAAGTGATTCGCCCTCAAATCTGGAAAATTACGCATTGAGTCGGAGAATGATGAGAAATGCGCCGTATATGCCAGTTTATGTAACGTCTGCGGTTCTTTTCATGTCGCTACAGCTATACAGGTCCGCTTGTACAGGTATACGGTAGGACTGAAATACTTGGCCGAAGCCCTGTACTTTCGTACGGCGCATAACTAACGTAAGGTTTCTTGAACGAGAATCGTTCCCTTTCGTAGATGCAGGAGATGCGAAGCTGCCATTGCATTTGAGTACAATCGTTAGTTGAAAGTTACAAATTATGAGTCAGTTTATACAATGAAAAGCAAGCATACCGTTTGTATTTTCATTGTTTTATTTATCTATGTGCGGGTATTTCAATTCCGTGACAAATCGATTTACAACAAAGAATGTAAGACAGAATGCTAACATATGTGCTATTAAAAAATATAATATATAAAATATAATATTATTCAATTAAGTATTGTTTAATCATGTTTAATCATTATTTTAATCAACAATTTTTATTTTGTATTGCGCATCGCAAATTATTTAGTGCATTCAAAAATGAGGAAAGATTAAATAAAATAAATAATGTATGATCCTTATTGATAATCAGATTTACGATTAGATTATTATATATATGTATAATATATATAATATATACACAAAAATAATAATAATACTATTGATATATATATAATAAATATTTTATTTTCTTTTTTGCCACTTTTTTATATGACAATTTTTGTAAAACAAATATAAAAATATAAATTTTCTTTGATTTCAATTTTTTTATTAAAGTGTTTTCAAACATATTAAATAAAATATAAAAAAATGTATAACATTCATTTCGCAAATTACTTGTAGTTACACACAAACATTTATAATGAAGATAATAAATGTATTATCGAATTTTGTATTTAAAATTATTATGTTATATGTATTAAATGAGAAATATAATGACATAATAATGTGTAACATAAATATTTAGCCTGATAAAAATTAGCAATCATATTATAAAATATAATAAGTATTAATAATGATGTGATTTCTCTTGTATTCGCATATTCACACATACATACGATATAAATTCACAATTTTTAATTAAATATGGTTATTGGCTAATTTCATTTATTCGTTAGTTTTAATTTGATTCACTGTTAAAATATTATTAAATTAAATAAAACAAGTAATATAAAAAATAAATGTAAAATATTTACAATTCCAAGAGTCGATCAAATATAAATATTTTTATTAAATAATAAAGAATAGTTTAATATATTATTAGTATTTTGATCGAATATCACTAAATCATTTATATTTTTTTTTAAATTTGCATAATATTAATAATATATCCATTTTTAATACAACAACAATTTTATTTTTAAAATATAAATAATTATCAATAGATTTATATTCGTTATTAAAATGTTTGTTTCATATTTACATTATTTCTGTGACAACATACTAAAATATATAATTATTCTATAAACATAAAACCAAAATACTAACAAGAACAAAATCATCTGCACATATATATTAAGTAAAAATACACCCGACACCACTTTGACGGTATCAAAAATAGGAGATTTTCAAATGAGGGGCACTTTTTGAATTTACAACTTAAATAAGAAAAAGTCATTTAGAGATATAAGCTTCCTCTATACAATTTTCCACAATTTCGGTTAATTTGGTTTCATTTAACTTCTTGAAAAACAGGGTTAAAGCGAGGCATGTTTTGAAGTTAAAAAAATCAAAATTTTGAAAGGCTCCACGGGATTTGCATCGATGGATCATTTAAAATTGAGTACGTGATTTGGAAGACCATTTTGTTGGCTCCAAAACGCAACAAAAATGATGCATTTTGCATGCAAAATGCATGATTTTTGGATTTTTGGTGCGTTTTGGAGCCAACAAAATGGTCTTCTATACCACGTACTGAGTTTAAACGATTCTTCGACGCAAATCTTTTTTTCCTTCGAGCCTTTCAAACTTTTGATTTTTTTTAACTTCAAAACATGCCTCTCCTTGAGTTTAACTCGGTTTTGCATGAGGTTAGATCAGGCCAAATTACTTGAAATTTTGGAAAATTTTAGAAGAATAAGCTTATATCTTTAGATGATTTTTTCAAATTTTTTTAGTTGTAAATGCAGAAAATGCCCCTCATTTGAATATCGACTATTTTTTCCTATCGCCAAAGTGGTTCGTTTTTTTTCTTTGAATATAAACATTCTGAATTAACTTCATAAAACTTGATTAAACTTATTTTTTTATAATAATTTATAATAATATATTCATAATAAATATTATTATTATAACGATGTTGTTATAGGCTATTACGAAAAGTATCAATTTGTGTATAGCTAAATTTATCTCGGCATATTAACTTGTGATATGCATTTAGAATAATGTGCGTTATTCGAGATAGAAAATTGATGCTTTTCGAAGTTAAAAGGATTTCCGTGACTGTACTTTTGCAATAATTTTAACATCACACTCGATGAGGCGTGTAATCTCGGAACATCAGCCATCGTGAGCGACACGGCGCGATGCTCTTTGAATTCCGCGCTAGACTCCAAGTGCAGGTCCTGTCAGAGAAAATATACGTTTTTTAAAATAAATGAGACGCAATGTTTGCTTCCGCGTATTCCGTTGTGTTTGGTGTGTGCTTCTGAAAAGACACGGCAGTCGTACAATTTTAATTAAGTTGTATTACATCAGACAAATTTCAGTTACTCGAATACCTCTACATAAAATGACTCATTAGACCTTGCAAAGTAGTTGCAAATAAAATTTAATTTGAGATCTCATCGATAGCGCACTCTCGTGTCTCAAAAAATGTTCCTCTGTTCGCTTGAATATGGTTTTACGCCAGTTTTATACGTGTATATATAACGCGACACGAATTGGTGTCATTCCTTCGAAGTGTGTGTACTAACAGTCATGCTCGATTGAAATCGTGTAAAACATTAATATTTCATTCAGATCAGTTGAAGTGTGTTTCACGAGCAAATTCTATTTTTTTTTAATATTAGCGAAAATTATAAAAAAAAAAGACTTAGAGTGAGACTCGAAGCAAGAAAATGCTGCTTCAAATTATTATCGATTGAGCTAATCGGTAATACGTGCCAACGTGTGTTGATTTTAACTAATTAAAGTAGGTTGATAATGAAACGCGACGCCGTTATTATGCGTGAACAAATGGTTGAAGCGTCTCTCTCTCTCTCTCTCTCTCTCTCTCTCTTTGATAAGTTTATTTAAGATATCACTTTTACTTGATCTCAAGATGAAATATTTAGTAGTTGATTTTGTTCTATAAATATTTTCTATAAATGGCACATTTATAGAAAAATGGCACAGGTTATCAAAAGACTCTTTATATGAAATTATTGATATTTAAATGTAATGCTTCTATCAAAGACCTCTGCTACGTTTTACGATTTTATTCCAACGTAGAAGTTGAGCACGAAGCGAGTCAAGTGGGAACAAAGTAAACTGATTTGCAACTCTATATTTCATTTCGGATTATTAACTCAATAAAGCATAGTCCTTGTAGACTTGTATTTATGAGAATATCAAATCGTATACAGCTGGTAAATTTGAAAATTTACCAATAAAAATATAAATATATCAATATTAGTCTCGAGGGTTAGTGGAAGTCGATTCTCTTGTCTAACGAGTATCTGGGAATCATACCTGAAATTTCCTGATGGAATGTAGCTGTTGTTGCGTGGGTTCGGCGTTGGTGATGTCACTCTGCTCGACATTGTTGTTCTGCGTCGACAGCCGCAAATTATTCTTTGGTGGCCTAGCTGGCGTTCTCTTCTGGTCTCTGGGAGGAATTTCTGGTTTGATACCATTGAGGCCAGCCTAAAATGCACGTAAAACGTCCTAATTAGTTTGGAAATGGCGCAAGTTATGGGCCCTCGTAGTTCTCTCTTGCACTCGTTTAGTCCTTCTCAAACTTCCTTTGAGAAAAATGAAACAATTCACTTCGCGCGATATCACTTGGCGATTAAAGCGCGCAGAAAGGGAAACAATGGTGGTCGTGCTACATTACGTCCGCGTACACAACTACTGTATGCGAATAAAAAAGGCAGAATCGGAGGAATAGATGGGACGATTTTGTATACAACTCTATATTATGCGCGTCGTCTTCTACTGTTCGATACCGCACGTTCAACTCGCGCTTGCTTTATTTCGTTCATGCTATAGGTAATCAAATACCTGAACTTGACCCATGCTTTTAATAGACGGTCCATTCAACGTTCCAGATCGCATCTCGGCACTAAATGATTCTGAACTGTAAAGCAGCAATTATCAGCTTGTTATCTTGCATTGAGTTTATAAAAACATGTGTTACGTGTTTGTACAACGTTTCACGAGATTATCGAAGAATCGCGGATCACGCTCTGTCGTCGAATGACACTAGCGAGATTCGGCAATAGACTTTTTATTCCTTACTTTGTACTTTTACAACGAGTTAGAACGGCTGCTTATCGCATTTGACGCGCGCAGGTATTTGCTTGTAAGTGTTTGATTTCGATACCGATAAGTGAATAGACTGAGTACATTTAACAGATTGATATGTGGATATTGAGAAATATGAATAGTATGATGGTTTTTTAAATAAATTCATTTTTTAAATTAACGTTGCCGAGAGATTTTTTTAGCATGCATATACGCTAGACAACAAAAACGCACCACTTTGGCGCACCTATCAAAATATAAGTTTGCACGTAAAATTCATAATTTTTGGTGCGTTTTGAAGCCAACAAAATGATCTGCCAAATCACGTTCAGTGATTTGGCAGTGATTTTTGCCAAATCATACTCAGTTTTAAACGATCCATCGATGCAAATCCCATGGAGCCTTTCAAACTTTTGGTTTTTTTAACTTCAAAACATGCCTCCCTGTAACCCGGTTTTTCAATAGCTTTGATCAGGCCAAATTATTCGAAATTATACTATATACATTATTATATATTTAGACAATTTTTTCAAATTTTGTGTAACTTTTAAATTAAGAAAATGCCCTTCATTTGAATATCACCTATTTTGGGGCGTATTTTTGCTTAGTATATGTTAATGGAGATAATTGATTAAGAAAAAGTTGACATAATTAGAGAGTTAAGGATTACAGTCACAAAGAATGTCTTTTGAATAATATATTATAATGGAAAACAATATTATTGTAATAGAAGATAAATTTTCTTTTAAATTTTGACGTAACTGATGAACGTAAGCTGGACAGAAATATAAATATTGTTGAGATTAATTGACATACGATTGGTCATGCCTCGCATAATTATTTCAAGACCCAAAGATTTATTGCGTTAAATACGCCATTTTCATTATTTTAAACCTTCACCAAAATACAATCAACAGTTCAGAATCATTCAATAACAATAGTTCATATAACATGGCATAGAAATAAGAAAATTTCATTCCAAAAAACATCACCAATGCGAGCCACCAAGCCTAGAGTGCTTCTCCTTTTTACCTGTCTAGAGTCTTCAAAATCCTTGGTTGGTAGTACACGTGACAAGTCTGATCTCTGCGAATTCCGTGTGTTTTGCGTGGACAACTTTGCATTGTTATGTTTGTGCGTTTGGGGACTAGTAGAGACCAGTTGAGAATCAGACAGCCAGGACTGTACTTTAGACAATGACAAATTTATGAAATTGGTCAAATCGACGTTACTTCTGGAATACGATCGACTGGAATCGAATGAATTGTTGCCTCGAGCTTGTCGATATTCGATGGACAATTTCGAATTTTGCTTATTTTGAGTGTTGGGCGAATTTTGTCTACGAAGCACAGGTGTATCCGGTAACTTACACACGGCACTGATTTCGCATAGTGAATTCCGACAATTTTGATTTTCTTCTTGCTTCAATTTTTGACTTTCGAAATCAAAAATAGAATTATTTACAAGAGAGGCGTTCAGTCGTCTACTTTTACGAGGGAATTGGAAATTTATGTCACCAGTAGAAGACCATCTGATGAGAGCTACCGACTCTTTGTGGAAAATTTGGTACTTTTTTGCAAGTAAGTTGCCGTGGGTGGGTTGCAGGAACGACTTGGATGGGCTTAAAGTATGAGATGATTCTAGGAAAGCAGGTGCGATGTTAGTGCAGCGATTATAAGCATCAAGCATAGAATTTTTCTGGCGATGTACCCTGAAGAATGTTAAGCTATCGGCGAAGAGGCTCTTGACCTTGGACCTTACCTTATGATCCGGCTCTTGGTCTATGGGTCTCATTGTAGGACATTTGTTCGCGTTATCACAAGTCGACATTTTTTGGAATTCCGGAAAAATATCCGGAGAAAAGTTCGCACTGTCGGTAACATCGATATCAGAAGCAACGGACGAGGTACCGTTCTTGGACAAGGCCAGTAGGCTCTCGATGTTACTGCTGAACCGTTTGTCGCGTCTGACATGCGAATTATCGAGGGTACCTTTAGGAGTTTTGTTCGGTGGAGGGTAAACAGGGTGGCTCTTGGTCACTGGAACAAAATCCGGTGGACAGTCCACCGCAACCTCGCGATAATTCTTGTTACTAAGGACGACATATGGATAGTTGGGACTGGCCAGGTCCGCGGAGGCTTCGCTCCGCAAGGTAGAGTATCCGCTAGAGGACGACTTTTTCTTGGGATTACTTTTAGGAGGTAGGATTTCAGAGTTCAGTAGGTTGTCCGTGGAGCCATTGACGATGATGTGTTCATCGTTTATAAAATTGTTCTTAGAGGAATCTTTTGGCTTCTTCAAACTCGACTTGTTCAAACTATCCGTGGTTAGTCGATTCCGTTCTTTCGTCCAACCAAGTTCCACGTTTTGTTTACGTGGAGATCGTGCGGTTTGGTCGTCGATTAACCGCGTCAGATCCGTGACTTCTTCAGATCTAATTAGGTACCCTTGCAGGTCGCTGAAGTCCGCCAAACCATACGCAGGGTTATCGAAGGAAGTAACGTTGCTTCTGGAGAACAAAGGGGCTACTTTTATGTCGGGTATTATGGATCTGCATGGCGAACCTAGATCGATTCTGCGATCATCGTATCTGGGCGAATCTTTGTCGTGGATTGTTAAACTAGCGTCTAGTGGGGCGGTGCTGTCAGACCGACCGGAAGAGCTTCTAGGGCTGGCCGATTCTTCGCTGCAGGATTTGAGCATGGTTGGATAGTCTTCCTTTGCGAACGGATAGTCGTCCTCAATATCCACACTAGACTCCTTCTGTCCCTGCTCCGTCTTAATATCCGGATCCTCTTCTTCGTCCTCCTCATCGTCTGAATGTTTGTATGACTCTTTGGCCGATTGGTCCTCGGATGGACTTTCGATCCTCGGCACAGCTTTCTCGTCTTTTTCCACGCTAATTTCGATTTTAATGATCGAGCTTTCGGATTCGTGTTTTAGGTGGGTGGGGGAGAGGTCACTAGCACTACGGGGGTGACAAGGCCCACTCCGTCGAGCGGCCAAGTTGTTCTTTACCTTATTGGAATAAGCCTGTCGGAGAAGGGTGTCGGGCACGTCAACGGGGAGTTCCCGATGGTGGCCCACGGTACTCGGAGCCCACATC
>JABFPK010002339.1:0-10293 GCA_022817445.1 Habroteleia sp. ZL-2020
AATCAATGAAATTGAGATATTATTTTAAATCCTTTTTTTTAATTTTTACTATTGTTATAAATTAAATAATATTGATAATGTTAATATATCAATTTCATTGATTTGTTTTCTATATATCTGTTTTTTTCATGTACAATTTGCAGTGCCAGATTTCCCACATATATTTTGAAATTCCATGATTTTCAACCACAATTTGAGATGCCATGACATTCTTCGGAGGCGTCGATATAATAAAATTACTATTATTTTAGTTCTTTCTATTTTATTTGGCTTCCGAAAACAGAGTGAACTTTATAGCAAAAATATATTAAAAGTTGATGATGCTCATTTAAATGCAGGCAAGAAATTGCAAGTGAAAAATGTAATCGACAAAATTCCAAGTCTGTTCCCAGACCAACTAGGCTGAAGCAGTTCTATATTCACGAATTAGGGTCTTGAAATAAAAATAATATCCTTAAATATTTATTTATATTCGGACCTGAGCGCCTTTCTGTGAGTATTGGAGTTTATTTGTCCATCAAAAGTTATTTGTTTCGCAATCGAAAGACGACTAGAGATGTAATTTCATTTTTTTCTCGCCTCACAAACGAAATCACACCTCTTACTTTATTTTCATGTCAAAATTATAATATTTGTACTTCACATCACGTAAAAAATTGAGAAAATTGCGCTCGAGTCCTTGAACGAAGCAACGGCAGCGCCATCTACCTGTTTTTCCAAGAAATGGGCGACTCTCGTCCGGTGTTCCTTAGGAACGAGCGGAAGTACACTGTCCGCGGTTTCGAAGTCCTTCCTCATGACCGCTGTTTGGTACTCTAATACGGAAAGCAGCAACGAATAAGAAACGATCGACAATTCTTTATCGCACAGATACAGTCTATTGTCCCGCGGCACGTATCCGAGTAGGTACATCGGTCTGTCAAGGTGTGAAATGGTCACGATTTCACCGCCGACGAAGTAATTGACGCGGTTGACGCTGTTCGTATAGATGAAACAGTCTCCTACCCAGAGACCGGTTTTAACAACCTCGCTCATCTCGGCCACCATCTACAAATTAAAAAAGAACTCATTGAAGTATACGTTTCTGGAAAAATCCTTGAGGTTCTTAATTCTATATTAAATTTAAATTGAGAATGCTTGTGTGAGAAGTGCATCGAAAAACAACATTTTTCATTTGAACGAGCGCCATCTATGCAAAGAAACTTACTTCAAAAGCATCTGGTATGTCCTCCGCGTTTTCCGGTGCGTTTGCAACCGCTTCCGCGTGGTAGTTAAGTATGAAATACTGATCGGCAGTTGCTAGTGCAACGAGCGACGCGTTCTCGGCCCAGTAAACGTGTGTTGGTTGGATGTCAATGCGTCGAACGAGCTTTAACGTATCCCAGTCATAGAATGACAAACCGGAACCCGACGAAACTCCCAACATGAATCCACCAAAGATAACTAGAGAAAATAAATGAAATGAATAAAGCGCCATCTACATACAAATGCGATTATTAAACAAAAACGAAAAAATTACAAACAACGTTTGATGCTTTTACAAAATATCACCAAACAATTTTCAAAAAATGCTATAAGTAAAAAGTACTACGAGTTATTACAATATCATTTGCATAAAATCGCTAATCTTTCTTTATTTACTAGTTTAAAAACAAAATGTAACCATTTTGTACTTAATAATAACTTTGGAAACTAAAAAAGCTAAAGAAAAAACGACCAAATTATCAACAGCAGAGTAAAAAATGAAGCTTCATTACAGCGCCATCTAGACGGAACTAACCGTCAGATCCGAAATCGGCTTTGAGGACTTTCTTCTCTTTGAAGTTTTTGAAGATCTTTACGGTGTTGTTGCTCTCGCGCACCGCGTATTGGCTGGAATCGGACGCCCAAACGAACTCCGAGGCTTGGCCGAAGGCTTTGTTGCGCAGCGCCATCGACGTGTAGATGATGTACTCGCCGTCGCCGCAGACCACGAGGAAACGGCCGTTCGGATTGTGCTGGATGGTTTGCGGGTAAATTTCGCACGCGCCCATGTCCTTCACCGGGAGGGGTAGGCGCTCGCCGTCCTGGAACTCCTCGCCGAGAGCTTTGAGGTTAACTTGCTGGATTTCGCTGTGCCGGGCCCAGAATATTTTGCCCCCGAGCGAGTCCATGGATACGGCCGGCTCTTCGCGACCCACTTTCACCATCACAGTTCCTTCGTCGTATCCAATTGCTACGTTATTCGAACCTGAAAGCCAATTGCGATTCACGAAGTGCTTCTTTTGGTCAATAGAGGGATGGCATACGTGGAGAGAAAAATCGGGTGGTAGTCATTTATTCGAAAAATCGTTTTATCACCACTATCAAATTATCGAAATATCGTTTTATCAAATTTTCATTTTATCGCCACTATCAAATTATCGAAATATCGTTTTATCGCCACTATCATTTTATCGAAAAATCATTTTATCACCACTATCAAATTATCGAAATATCGTTTTATCGAAAAATCCTTTGTTTAAGCATTTATTTAATCATAAAATGAAATTCGATAAATTGATAGTGGCGATGAAATGATTTTTCCTTTACGATATAATCACATGGATATTTCTCACATTACATTAACATGAAGTTCGACATAAATCTACCGCAGTTCACCTGCTAAATGTCGGTAAACGCTCATACAATAAAAAGATGACACACAGTATAATTTCATAGGATAAGCAGTCGATTTTTCTCTCCGTGTAGATGGCGCCACGGCTTCGTTACATCAAATAACGAAGGGTGCGGCGACGTTCGCCTCGGCGTCTTGCATTTTGCCAAAGCAAAGTTCGTTTTCTCCTCGAATAACATTATACCTTTCATACAGCATATCGTCCACACCCTTTCAAATCCGTAATTCAGCAAAGATTCCAGTCGGTAGGTGCCGGCGTGCCAGAGGCGAACGGTGCCGTCCTCCGAGCCGGTGACTATAATGGGCAACTCGGGATGGAAGCAGACCGCGGAGATGTTTTGCGTGTGGCTCTCCAGAGTCTGCACGCAGGTCTTGTTCTGGTAGTCCCAGATCTTGACGTTGCGGTCGTCCGCGCCGGAAATCAGGTAAGGCTTGTCCCCGCCGTGGTAGTAATCCCCGCAATTCACGCCCTTCTCGTGACCCTCCAGAGTGAAGTTCGCCGTGCTCGAGCCCAGTTGCCAGACCTTGACGGTGCGGTCGAGGGAGGCGCTCGCGAACGTGTTGTTGTCCTTGGGATTAAACACTATCTGCATCACGTAGTGAGTGTGGCCCTCGAAAACCTGCTGGCAGACCAGCTTCTCCCAGTTCCACAACTTGATCAACATGTCGTCTGAGAAATTTAATTGCAGATGAATGTACAGTGTGTAATGGATTGGAAATTTTAATATAGAAAAATAATTATGGACAAGAATATGACAAGATGGGAACCCCGAATTGCCTTATTTCAGAAATTAGAGCAATTACATTTATCGTTATTGGAAAGCTGATACAGCGTAACCTGTTAAGGTGATGCCAAAAGCGAAATTATCGACAGATTTTCTGAATTGTGACAAAACTAAGAAACAATTCCTTCAAGGACTTGAGCGCCATTTTCTTAATTTTGTTACATGTTTCGAAATAAAAATATTGTAATTTTGATAGGAAATAAAAGCAAGAGGTGTAATTTCGTTTGTGAGGTGAGAACAAAACGAAATTACATCTCTTGGCGTCATTTCATTGTCAAACAATTAACTTTTAATAATGTAAATTTTCTTAATTCTTGGAACTCGTTTTTTATCAACTAAAAAAATACTTCCACCTTTTCGGTAATAAATAACAAATAATGCATCTTTTGCAAAATTAATATTCACTCTGGAAAAATTTTTTTTTTGCAAAAAATACATTTTTTGTTGTACATTGTTGCTGTAAGTACATAACTAGTTTTTGAGGTGGACAAAAACGAGTTTCGTAAATTAAGACAAATGTTATCATTAAAACTATTTTTTTTTAATACAAAATTTTCCCATTAATTAAGAATTTTCTAAACAATGATTTATAAACTAATTCGAGAACAAAAAAATTATATTTAAAAACACCCTCACTCCCTTGAAATAGACTTTGATAGCAAATATTGCCGCGACTCCCGGTTATGGTAACCAGATTCAGCTTAATATTAACAAAAAAAAATTTATGATATTAGTAACATTTACAAAATTGTTTAGAATAAAACTTGTTTTTTTTTTAATATTAAATCAAAAATTGCAGAAAAAGTTTGTATCTGAAATTCTAAAATAACCCCCTGCCCCAATCCCACCATTCAATTTCATAATCTTACAACTTTTTTGACAATTTCTAATTTGATGTTAAAAAATAAACAAGTTTTTTAAACACAATTCTGCTAGAAACTGGTATTTTCAAAAGTTATAACCAATTTTAAGTGACAAAATTAAAACTTAGAAATGCTCGTAACTTTTTAAATGATTAAAAAAGAACATTTGTTAAGCAAACTCTACGTATTTTATGGCGTAGTATCCGAGATCGCAACAAAAAAAATAGGAGTTTCCATTTAAAATTTCAAAGTTGCCCCACACCATCCCATTAGCTGGAGTTTGATGTCACGTTCAGTGTCATTAAATAGATTTTTGAAAATCTTTAAACACGTATTCTTTATTTTGTCCTTCGGAAATATGTTCTCGTCATTTGACCGCTGCTGATTTAAGAATGTTTTAAAAAAGAATTCAAGTGAAAATTTAAGAGTGGATTTTTGTCACAGAAAATCTCTGTCAGTTTTGTTTAATTGAATTTGTCATCTCCCCAAATACTGACCACTGCTGGTGAGGATAAAGGGCTGTGTAGGGTGAATGATGATGCAGCGAACATAGTCGCTGTGCGCCTCGAACGTGTGCACGCGTTCCATGGTGTTGTAATTAAATAGCCGGAGCAGCATGTCGTCGGAACCGGTGACCACCCAGTTCTTCCTGGGCACGAACTTGGCCGTGCGCACCGGCAGGTCGCACACCTCGAACGTCTTCACCAGGGTCTGCGTTTCGTGGTTCCATATGTTCACGTTGCCTTGGTACAGTGAACAGAGCAGCCATGGCTCGGTCGGGTGCAAGTCTACGCTTTTTACCCGGTCGGATCTGGACGTTAGCTTCCGTTTTATGTCCAGACGTAGTGGCTGTAAACATTAATCCAGTTAATTAATCAATTTTCAAATTAATTGATGAATTAAATTGTTGAAATACTTGATGACGGCAATTAATTAATCTTAATTAAAATGGTTAAGAAATGAAACTGATTATTTGGAAGTACAAGTCAATGTATAAATAGTTAATTGATTGTGGAAAATATAATTTGAAAAACAGTGTGATGAGAAAAAGAAACATTTTTGAATGCGTGTGAAAATAATCAAAGTGAAATGAAATTAATTTCATTCTTAAAACAGCTGTTAAACAATTACAAATAATTGTTCGACAATTAAATCGTAAAATAAATATTCAGTTGTTTGTGGGAAGTGTAATTTAAAACGCAATGATAAAAGTATGAAAATAATGAAAATGAAATGAAAAATGAAGTTGAAATAGTGATTTTAACGAATGAATTCCTTAAATATTTACAATTATTTATTGAGATATGTTAACTTTCATTCGCTTTAAATTTACAAATTATACATTTGTTGAAAATGTAGAAATTGATGATTGAAAATCGTAAAAAGTGAATTTCTACCTTGTTACTTTATTATTACAAACGATAAGAGAAAATTAGAATAAAATCTTCGTACAAAATTATAAAACATCAGAAAAACCAAATGAAAATAATGTATAATATATTGAATAAATAAATAAATTTATATACAACTATTTCACCTCGAATTTTAAAACGTTTAAAGTTGAATTAAAGTTGAAGTCTAATTGTTGTTTATAAATGTGATACAAACAAATACATTTCCAAAAAATACCATAATTTGACTTGAATTCATGGCTCTAATTATTTAAAATAAAATATATTTCATCTTCCTTTTCAAATGTTTGAGAAAAACATAATAACGATTGAAAATAAAATGCAAATGGATATGTTTGATTGTTAAATATGGAAAAATGTCTAGAATTACATATAAAGAAATTTTGAATCCTTGCACGGGAAGAAATAAAATACCGGATCAGTGTTTTAATGATTGAAATAAAGAAAAAAAGACACTTTAAAAACACAACATATAAGTTAGCATAAGTAAGAAGATAATGCTTTCGGTTTACTTTGTTTATCTCATATGTTTATATGTTCGGTGTTTCTTTTTCGCTTTTCAGTATTGGAAGACAGTGATTAAAGCGTGTTATATTTCTCCGTGTAAGAAACAAAAGATTTAATATATGGAAATCGTAAGACAACGAACATTTAAATATATCCTAAAATTTGTATATAAAATAAATAAAATTTGAAATTATATAATGAATCATTTCTGAATTTATAAAAATAAAAATGAAATACTTAGTATTATTTACAAAATTAATTAATTAAATGAATTGTTTAATTAATAATTCTATACATTTTCTGTGAAAAACTAGGTCAAAAATAATAACAGGTTGTAATTTTGGGGAACTAAAACAAAGATCTGTCATAATGAAGGAAACCAAAAAGCAGGAAGAAAATAGGTTAGTTGGCACATTGTTGGTTTTGTTTTTCAATTGTTATTTTTGATTGTTACAATTGCTCAAATCCGGGATAAACGATCGTGATGTGTCAATTCAGAATCGGTTTCGAGGTTGGATTCGGTTAAGGGGTGTTTTTGGTTTCACTTTGACAGTTTGTTGTCGGTCAGAATCGGACTCGATTGAGTGACAGTTACGTACCATTTTGCAGGATTTTTTTTACGGTTTGGACAACGGTTTCGAAGGACTGGTATCTAAAAGCGACGGAATATTGTACATGTAGAGAAATGACATGAAACAGTTTAATCATACATTGTGAGACGTGGCCACGAATAGCACACGAAATTCGACGGGAGCGCGCGCAACTTCAGGGCAGTTCGGGCGAGTTTTCATAGTTTCGCCGCGATCGCGAGATTTTCAATGGTCATTTGACAGATTTGAATCGACCAAAGAACTTGGACACTCAAAGCTCTTTGAATTGACTCAAATTATATTAAATTATTATTCAAAACGACTGAATAAAAATATATACGAACGCATTTAAAATATAATAAATAAATAAAATTAAATTGTAAATTTATTTGGAGTAATAAATTACAAAAATTAAAGTAAAAAGGAAAAAATATATTTTCTGTGGAATCAATGAACACTAATTGATAATTACAATTTAATGGTTTTTAATTATTGAACACTACAGAAATGTACATACGTTACTTAAAACTAAAAAATATTATTAACAAATCATACGCCTTTTCACACATGCACGCACAAACTCTCATTGATAAATATTACTAAATGTACAACATAATACAGAAAATTGTACCCATAAAGTTTAGTTATCATCAAGTTATTTATGCACTAACGACTTCCTTTGAGTAATCTATAGAACTCAAATCAAATTAAATCACTTGAAAAATGAATAAAATTGACAAAAATTTATTTTGCCGACGGTGTACGGTATCGATATACTTCACAAAACTCTAAGGCACCTTCTAAGTACCTGTTAACGTTCCAAATATTTTGTTGGCTGTTTACATATATATACACGACCCTTTACAATTACATGAGTTGGGAATGTTGTTTTAAAATTGATTTAGGGTATCATATATGTATTTACAAGAATGTATAATCAATAAAAAGTCATTTTTAATATACATTCACGTATATCGACTATTAATCGATATTAGATTATCGCGAATCATAGTTTAACATTTGTTTTAATCTAATATTAATACAATTTAATTACTTAAAATGCAAAATTGTGTAAATATTGAACGCAGAACAATTTTTTTACAATAATCGACAATCGAAAAAAAGCGATTGAAAATTATCAATTTCTGATAACATTCGATTTTGAATCGACTTTGAAATAAATCGATTTATGTTTAATTACGGTATACAAATCGATCAATATGATAATAAGGTGAAAATCATTCATTAATCGAAACTTCGATGAATATCTTTAATCGATTATTAAAAATATCGATTGCTTTACGATCGATATCTTTAATCGATTATTAAAAATATCGATTGCTTTACGATCGATATCTTTAATCGATTATTAAAAATATCGATTGCTTTACGATCGATATCTTTAATCGATTATTAAAAACATCGTTTGCTTTACGATCGATATCTTTAATCGATTATTAAAAATATCGATTGCTTTACGATCGATATAAATCGATCACGTATCGTGAAATATAAAAAATCTATCACTAATTAATATTCGATATATTGCATCCACTAATCGATATTCGATTCTTTGCTAAACTTCAAAACGAACAAATACTCTCCGGGAATTTTTCTCTCCAGAAGTACGCTACCCTTCAGTCCACGTTCCAGGAATTTGTTTATAATGTACTCCGGATCATTTTCCCTCAAAACCAGCAAGTAGAAAACTCCTTCGTCCGACAATATGGAGGGGATTTCCCTAAAAAGACGTTCAATAACAGCCATTCCCCTCTTGCCCCCCGCCCACGTTTTATAAATTAGTTCACTGCTGGCAACCTCCTCGGGGTCAGTTACAACGTAAGGTGGATTGAAAATAACGACGTCGAAAAACTGTCTGCAGACGAAAGCGCTGCTTAAATCCATTCGGACAACGTCCACGCGAACGCCGTTGTCCAAGCTCATCTGCTCGGTGGCGCTGCAGGCGTTCGGGTTAACGTCCACCGCAAGGAACTGGCAACTCTGCGACCTCAGCGCCATCGCCAGGGCGGTTACTACCACGCCACTGCCACTTCCAATTTCCAAACAAAGCAGCGGATTCGACTCCCGGATTTTTTCGATTTCGGATTCCAGAGCATCTATCAGGAGAAACGAATCTTCAGCTGGTTCGTAAACTGTTTCGTAGATGGCGCGTGGAAGCTTGTCTAAAGGAGTTTCCATTTTCTCTGCTTTTGAGTATATTCCAGTCGAAAAATAACTTTTTCTACGTCGCGGGAGACACTGTGAAGTTAAGTCTAGTAGATGGCGCTAGGATGATTCCTAAACGACACGCAGAGGGCACTGGTGACCGGCTTGCAAAAATATTTCGCGAGTTCTGAGATTGTATAGGGAATTTTAAAAAATTTCCTGAGTTTTGTATTGTAATATCGTGAAGTGAAGTTGTAGATGGAGCTAGTTTGTAGACCGATTTAAAATGCTCGCGATGGCTTGTTTTTTTAATCAGACAGTTTAAATTGCTTTAAATGGAAACAATTTTTCAAACGTTTCGAATTCTTTAGACCGTTTCGCAGATGGCGCCACTCGTTTATAAGCCTGGATTTTGAAATTGCTTTAATTGGCTAGCAAGTTTTGTTGGGATTTTTTAGACCTTTCACTTTGTTTCCGCAGAAGCAGCGTCTGCTTCGGCTTCCAGTCGGTTTTCCGAGAGACTTGCAGAACTGTACATGGAACTGTGTTCTAACAGCGGTTTGCGCTTTTGCGTCTCCTTTTCCACCGCTGCGTGGATTTTATTCAGTCTTTCCTGAGTCATTTGCAAAATATCGCTCACTATCATCACCTTATTCTTTGCATTACCGAGCTTTTTCACGTAAACTTCTAATTCCATAGGACACTGCAAAGCTTCCGAGATCTTAAGAAGTTCATCCGTGAGGGATTCGATTTGCTGTTTCAGCTCAATTTGGCTTATCCTGAAACATGTTTAACTTTATTTTAAACGTGTTATTAACTAAATTGGACAAAAATAACAAATAAAAAGTGTTCTTGTACCGAGATTATATTAAATTTGAATACAAATAATTTATTACAGATGTATTTTTTGAGCCTGAATTTATTATATATTATTTTATATAATTTATATATAAACAATAATAAATTTATTTATTTTTGTAATTAATATTTAGAAGTCTTACTTTTTATGTTTTAATTTTTAATTAATTAAATTTCTAACATATTTTATGTTAAATATACAACAATATATAATAAAAGTAATTAAAAATCTGAATTGAAATGAACAGACAAATAAACAAGTTATAATTCTCAATTGTTTTACAAATTTAATATCTATTACTGTTTTAAGATATACGTAAATACAACATAATCATGAAACTACATTATTTTTGAATATCTATTTTCAAAATCATTTTAAAAACATAAGCAAAACAATAAGTTTTGTTTCATAAAGATTTTTTATGTAATTATAAATACGTATGTAATAAAATTAGG